>CAUYQG010221100.1:0-16644 GCA_963574415.1 Tarsius wallacei
CAGTGGCCGCTCCCAGCCACCGCAGCCTCGACCTGCTGGGCTCCGGCGATCCTTCCGCCTCAGCCTTCCAAGTAGCTGGAACTACAGGCGCGCGCTATCACGCCTGGCTAATTTTTTGATTTATTGTAGAGATGAGGTCTCACCAAATTGCCCAGGCGGGTCTCGAACCCGCGGGCTCAGGCAATACACTCACCTCAGCCTATTTTGTTTTTATAATTCATCAATAAAGACATTTGGTCCCAGAATTTCTCTGTGAAGTTTTTGATTACATTGCTTTATCTTAATAGACATAATACTATTCCGATTTTCTATTTCTTAAATAAGTTTCTGAAAGTTATTTATCCAAAGAATTTCTACATTTACTCTAAGTTGTTAAATGTATTGACATTGGTTACAATATCTTCTTTTTATTATTTAATGCATGTAGAATCTAGTGATGTTCCCTTTTTCATTCCTGATAGTAATAGTTTATGTTTGTTTGTTTTTTCTAGTCTAGGAGCTTTTTAAGAAGATCTATTAACAAAAATTTTATTAAACAGTTGCATAAAAATTTCCAAACAACCAACTTCTGCCTTGGCTGATTTTAAAAAATTGTTTGCGGGTTTCATATTTCAGGGATTTTTGCTCTTTTTTTTTCTTATTTCCTTCTAATTTGGGGGGTGTTTTCATGGTATACCTTTTTTCACCCTTTTACTTTCTTTTTTTAATTATAGATTCAGGAATTATGTGGGCAGGTTTGTTACACAGATATATTGCATAATGCTGGGGTTTGGGCTTCTATTGGACCCATTACCCAAATAATGAACATAGTACCCAATAGGTAGCTTTTTGATCCTTGCCCAGCTCTCTGCCTCCCTCATTTTGGAGTCCTCAGTGTCTGTTGTTTCCATCTTCATGGTTGTGTGTACCCAGTGTTTAGCCCCCACTTGTAAGTGAGAACATGTGGTATTTGATTTTCTGTTTTTGTGTTAATTCGCTTAGGAGAATGGCCTTCAGCTGCATTTATGTTGCTGCAAAGGACACGATTTCATTCGTTTTATGGCTGTGTGGTATTCTATAGCGTATATGTACCCACATTTCCTTTGCCAATCCCCTGTTGATGGGCACCTAGGTTGAGTCCATGACTCTGCTATTGTGAATAATGCTATGATAAACTTACAAGTTCAGCTGCCTTTTTAGTAGAAGGATTTCTTTTCCTCCAGGTAGAGACACCTAGTAGTGGGATTGCTGGTTGGTTCTGTTTCTAGTTCCTTGAGAAATCTCCATGCTGCTCTCTACAGGGGACAAACTAATTAACATTCTCACCAACAGAGCATAAGTATTACCTTTTCTCCACATCCTAGCCACTATCTGCTATTTTTTGACTTTTTAATAGCCATTCCTACGAGTGTGAGATTGTATCTCATTGTGGTTTTACTTTCAACTCCTATGTGTTACTTTATGTTTACATATTTTTATTGAACTCTCCTGGGTCACAGCCATGAGATACCAGGATTGGTCTCTTAATGTTACTCTTAATTCCTGAAAACCCCAAAAGTCCCTTAAAAGAGGATATTTTTCTTTTTATTTGCTATGAGCTATGCATGCAGTTTTTCTAAGGGCAATATCAGTTAAGCTTTCATTAAAAGGAAGGGAGATTAAAATTTAGTTGTTTTACAACATTCAAAGCCATGATTTGGTTGGTTCTCACTTTGCGGTATCCAACCAAAGGGCCAACTTCCCACCCTGGAGAAGTATGGAGCTGACACAGTAGTCACCAGTTGCCTCAGCATTTCCCTGGCAGCACTGGAAATAAATTAGTAAATTTCCTGACTCTCAGGCCTCGACGATGTGTTTTAGCCACGTGGAATGGCTAAATGTTCCCACTAACTAAGACAAACTCCTGGGACATTTCTTTTTCTTTTTAGTAAGATTACTGAGTACTTGGCATATCTGTTCTCTCAAGTTACAAAGCTGGAAGCCACTACTTTCTCCTTGACTTGTAGATGATCAACTTCTCCCTGAGTCTTAAAATTTCAAGTGCTTTGGTGTACAAAATCAGATTTGTAAGTACATTACACAAAATTATCGCTATGTACATGCATCCCTGGGATCTTTCTGTGTGTCCAAATTTCATCTTCTTGTAAAGATAGACTAGATTAGAGCCCATCCTAAATATAGATTAGAGAAGTGCTAGACGACATACCACATGGGACTACTGATTGTATCATGAGCACTTTTTAGATATGGGCATCCCAGAACCATTATTCGACATCATTGGTTTACAGGCTGCCTATATGAAATGTTATTCATTAATATCTCCATCACTGGGTTTTAAATATTTGGAAAGCATTTAGCATGCATGCACTATAACCTAAACAAATAAAACATGTCTCTGAGCTCCTAGTCCTTGGCTGGGAGGATTGCAAAGAATGTTTGTTCTCACTTATTTGTCTTCCAGTGTTCTTCTTTCTTTGCGAGGTAACCTTAAGATTTTCATTTCTGTTGGAAATAGTTTACTGAAGAAGACATTGGAAGGTGACGTGTAGATTCATAGAGGTGTTTACAGCTCAATTTTGTAGAAGAAGGAAAAGGAGATAAAATAAAAGGCCAGGCTCAGGGGCTCAGCCCGTAATCCCAGCACTTTGGGAGGCCAAGGAGAGTGGATTGCCTGAGGCTGTGGGTTCGAGACCAGCCCGGGCAACCTGGCGAGAACTCGTCTCTACAATAAATCAAAAATTAGCCAGACGTGGTAGTGCACGCCTATAGTTCCGGCTACTTGGAAGGCTGAGACAGAAGGATCCCCGGAGCCTTGCAGGTCGAGGCCGCAGCGACAGAGTAAGACTCCAACTCAAAAAAATTAAAATAAAATAAAAGAGGAACCTGAATCTGTGGAGAATGAAAATTGACTTCCTTCTACATGAGGCAATAGTCAGAAAAGTAGTGAAATCTGCAACTTTGGAGTCAGAAAATATTTTTGTATATTTTATCTGAACAATAAAAATGTTCTTTTGTAACTCATATATTACTATTTCTTCCCATCACATAAACTACACATATATGTAATATCTATGCATATATATCTTTATATAGCATAGATATCTAGCATATCTTTAGGAGATTGCTGACTTTTCATAATGGTCAGTACAAAGAGCTTTCCTTGGAGACAGGGTCTGTGTTTTCCTCATCTTAGTACCAACTAGAATGTCTAGAATAGTATTGAGCACACAGTAAGAATTCAAGCAACAGGCATTGCAGGCATGAGCTTTCTGATTAGTCAAACAAGCTACAAGTTCACTTCCAAGACCCTGTGTAAGTTCAATTATTGCTGTTTTTGTTGAGGCATTAACAAACCTGAGCAAAACCTGATCTGTGCTCTCAAGGATCTCACAGTCTAGTACTGAGACAGATATACACATGCTTGTATTCATCTGCACAGAATACCATAATAAATACCACCAATGAGATGGCTTAAATTACAAAAATTTTTTTCTCATAGTTCCAGAAGCTAGAAGTTCAAGATCAAGGTGTTGGCAGGGTTGCTTTCTTCTGAGGACTTTCTCCTTGACTTATAGATGGCCAGCTTCTCCCTGAGTCTTAAATTTTTAAGTGCTTTGATTTACAGAATCAGATTTGTAAATGTGATACACAAAATTGTCACTGTACACATGCATCTCCAGTGTCCCTCTATGTGTCCAAATTTCCTCTTCTTATAGACTATATTAGATCCCATCCTAAAGGCCTAAATTTTACTTAATCACCATTTTAAAGGCCCTATCTCCAAATGCAGTTACATACTGAGGCATACTGGGGCTAGGGAGTCAGTATATGAACTTGGAGGGACATAATTCAGTCCACAGCAAAGTTTATTTTACAATATGAGCGGTTAAACAACAAGGCAAAATGTCTTAGCAAAGCACAGACTTTACTGAACAAAAGACAGTATGATTATGGAAGACACTAAGTTCCTTAAGAACAAGTGTTATTGCATCTTTCATTTACTCTCTTAAATCCATTTTGTACTAAGTAGAACCCAGATTGACATAACCACTTGTTCTGTTTTCTGAAATATTATTCTTCTCCTCATTTAAAAAGAAAAATGATCTGGCGTTTAACGTGTCACTTCTAGGAAGAGAGCCAGAGTTTAAGTTACATTTTCATTGATATTTATATTGTTTCTTTGATTTTTCAACGCAAAAATCATTTGACAGGGGTTTGCTTTGTCATTAACAGTCAGATACTAAACTTCTGCTCCCCATAATTGCAACTGGAAGTGACTAAAGACATATTTTGATCCCAACAGTTTTTGCTTGTGGGAGTCTACTCCAGGAATTATTTGGAGGTGGAAGGAAATAAAATATTAGACGTCCCTCACTGCTCAAATGAGAGTGCAGAAAACTGAGCTTGGTGCTGAACAGAATCAGTCAATCAGCCAATCTTTGATTTATTCATCCTACAATGTACTGAGTCAAATGAGTGTTTGTTAAATTAAGAAGTAGCACATCGGTAAAGGATTAATTGAACACTTATTATTTGCCAAAACTCTGCTAAGCTCCATGGGGAAATGCAAGAATTAGATGAAAGAATTCCTTCCACAAGAAACTTACAATTAAAGTAAGAGATAAGACTACAAATGTAAGCTAGAGAACAACTAATGATTAATTGCATGGTAGCAATGATAAATAGTGTGGGGATAATTAGTAAATATTTATAGAAGAAGCAGTATGTGAACAGAATCTTAGATGATGATGAGAATTCAACTAGATGGACAACAGTGGGAGAGATACTGTAAGTGGGAGCAATGACATTGCAGAACTCGGGGGTAGAACTGAGCATGGACGAGCGAATGGGACAGTGAGACCCATCATCTGCCTAAGGCAGATGATGCAAGTTGAGGAGGAGTGGCAAATAATGTTGGAAAACTTGACAGATGATGACTTTAAACATTAGACTGGGACACTTGGATATGAAGAAATAATACCAGAGCTCCTAAATGTTCTTTTTTAGGGAAGTGACATGATGAAACACGTGTGTCTTAGTCTGTTTTGTGTTTCTGTGGCAGGCTACATGAGACTGGGTAATTTATAAGGAACAGAAGTTTGGCTCACAGTTTTGGAGGCTGGGGAGTCCAAGATCATGGCACCAGCATCTAGTGTGGGCCTTCTTGCTGCATCATTACGTGGCAGAAGGTGGAAGGGCAAGGGAACAAACCTACTTCTATAAGCCTTTTGTATGATGGATTAATCCATTCATGAGGGCAGATCCCTCGTGACCTAAACACCTTCCATTAGTTACCACCTCTCAACCCTGTTGCGTTAGGAATTAAGTTTCCAACACATGAATTCTTGGGGACAGGTTGAAATGATAGCAATGTGCTTAGGTAAGACAAGAGAAAGAGGCAGAAATCTGTTGGAAAGCTTCTGCAGAAATATTCCTGCAGCCCGAGGAAGTTATAGCAACCTGGGAAAGGAGGCTTGAGAATTGATCAACAGGAATGGAGAGGACGGATCCAAGATATTGTGAAGGAAAAGTAGGATTGTGTCTTACATCATTAAATCTGAGTAGCTTGCAGAATGGTGATGCCACTCAGAGTGGAGAGGAAGAGACTGGATCTTTTGTGGAGGGAGAAGGTAATGAGTGCAGTCTGATGCGATTGGGGTATAATTGAACATTCTTAGCAGAACAGCTAAAACAAAGATAAAAACTGGGTTCGGGTAAGAAAACTGACTTGGACTTGGAGACGCAAGCATTTCACAAAGGAGAATCTACAGGCAGGTGTTCAATATGCTGCTTTGCAATGGGTAGAATGAATCTATACATTGAAATATAACTTATGCATTTTAGGCTCAGTCAAGTAGGAACAGCGACTGAAGTCATGAGAATGGAGTAAGTCTCCTCAGCCAAAGAAAGAAGAGAAAGAAAACCATCCAGGGGACTAAGAGAAGAGTCAGATTAGTAACAGTAACTGGAAGAGTGAAATGCAATGAGAGCCGACAAAGGATAGAGTTTCACAGACAAAGGGAGAGGTGAGAGGTGTGGGAGCAATGTGAGACAAGAGAATGAATCGATAGCATCCGATTCAGCCAAGATTCCAAATAATTACGAGTCAAGAATAGATTGTTTAGCTTATAAAGCACCCCTTGTGTCTTCCAACAGAGCAGCTATAATAGAGTATCAGAAACGGGACCCAGATGCCAAGAGTTGAAAGTCAAGAATGAGACGGGAAGAGAGAAATGCATATCCTTTAGCATAAACCTTGACAATCAAGTGTAGGTGAAGAATGGGAACTCTGAGGCCCCTGCCGTGGTCTGAATGTCTGTGTCCCCAGTCCCACTCCCTTGCCAGCAAATTCAGATGTTGACACTTAATCCCCAATGCAAGAGTATTAAGAGATGAGACTTTGAGGAGGTGATTAGGTCATGAGGGTGGAGCCCCTATGAATGGGATTAGTGCCCTTATAAAAGAGGCTTGAGGAAGCTTGTTGCCTTTTCCACGATGTAAGGACATAACAAGAATGTGCCACCAATGAGGAACAGGTCTTCACCGGACACCACATCTGCTGGCCCTTTGATCTTGGACTCCTCAGCCTCTAGCACCGCAAGAAATAAATGTTCGTTGCTTATTAATTATTCAGCTAAGGCATTTTGCTACAGCAGGCTGAATAGACTAGCCCTGGAGTCTGAATAGACAGGCCTTATGGAGAATGGCACACACAACTGGCTATCCCCTTGAGAGAAGACATTTCCATCTGGGACTCAAGAGATGTGGTAACAATCTAAGCTGCCGGTACCAAGAGGCTAACATGAGATTTGGGCTCTGGAGGAAGACAGCTGATGGCAATAGACAGAATTGCAAAAATTGAACGAGCATTGTTTAGCTGTTTACAAAGTAGTCTGAGGGCTCCAACAAATGAGTATAATTACCTCTATGAAATAAAACCAGTAGGAGGACAAGCAGTCAGAACAATTAGCAAATCACAACAGGAGCCCATGCTTATCTGGTGCAATCAACTGTTTTATGCACTGCTTCTACCTTGATGAATGTGACTGGCGATGCCCCTTGAAAGCCGACACTTGAAACCAACCCATGCAGTTTCACTGAAATTATTTCATTAAGGTTAACAAAGTGGCTTCATCACCTGTGACGACTCTGACAAGTTGACTGTGGCCACCAAGGGCACAAGGTCAAGAAAGAGTCTAAGGTTTTCCGGAAAGAGGACCTTTCAGTGACCAACTTTTGCCCTGAGCATTATAGGGGGATGTGGTAACCTTGGTGCAGCCTGTCTTTGATCGTCCGCTAAGTGACCATCTCTCTCCGTGCAAGATTCCCTAAAGCCATGACATTACATTTTTTATCCTCCTTACCCTTTCTGCACATTAAATTTAACGAAGGCTAAAACCTACATGATAAATGGGAAACAGCCTAATGATGAGGAGAAGCAAATGAATAGAAAAGACTCTAGGAGTGAAATTGGGAATAAATAGGGAGTAACGTGGGTGGATGAGAGAGAGATGCAGGAGGGAGAGGAACCAGCCGACAGAGGAAGAGGACAGGACAGAAATAGAAAGGGAACAGGAAGATGGGTCTTCATTACCTTCCCACTATTTTCTTCCCCCCAAGTCTTCTCTTTTTTTCTCTTGTTCTGTTCTCAGACTGGATTTGGCAGTCTGGAATCTATCAGGCACGTAACATACTATGTCCCAGTGATTCCTAAGAATTTAAGTCTCAGGAGACACCAAAGTCTCAAGACACCTGCATTAAGAAGAATTCCCCTAGTCAGCGACGGAAACCCACTTGAATCTTCAATATCTAAAGCGTGTACCCTTTATATAGATACCAGAGAAGCCAGTGATTTAACCACATGTGTGGTCCCTTATGCTCACTTGGGCTTTTTATTCAAGTCCAGAACCTCCTCTTGAATCTCAGTCTTGGAGCTTGAAAATGTCTGTGCTGCACACATCCAACCAGAGGCACTATGAAATATTTATTTAACCTCCAAGGCTAAGACTTTGCAGCACATGGGCTGGTTTTGACCGTACTGAAAGCTTACAGCAGTCATCAGTGACCTTTTTAGTTTAATTCAGTGTCACAAAAGCAATTTGGGCCAGGAATGCAGCACATTTAAAACCATGGCTTGTCTTGATATCGTAACGTAAATTATTTATGCTCTCTCATCCCGGAGACAATGGAGAAGGAGAATAGAATGAGTCAGCAATTTTCTTCACAGAGTCGTGCAGAGAATAAAAACCATCCTCATGGCAGGGGTAGAAAGGAAGACCCACCTGCATTCTTTACTATAGTACTTAATTTAAAACCCCAAACTGGCCTACCCACTGCCGGTATTTCTTTTTAAAATGACCAGACCATAGTCCAGGAATAGGTGTCCTAATTAGATGAGAGTTTATGTGAAGCAGCTTAACTCTTCCGTTGCTGAAAAAAAAAAGGAATGCTTTTCTGAGTAACAGAAGTGGGTCCCCATGTGTGGCTTCTTTCTCGGTGGCGTCATCTGCAGTTAATATGTGACATCACCTTCTTATTGCCTTTCATCCATGAGGTCACATAGGGGGTTAAAAAATGCAGTGAGACTAAAAATGTCCACCAGGCAACAGAAGAAATGACGTGTTTATTATGGATGGCTGGGGCCTGGCTTATTTACGCATGAAAACTTTGTCTAGAGCTGTAATGTTAACAATAATAGTAATCATTTTCTGAAATCCTGACGCTGAATTCATCTAGGGTCCTCTCAGGGGTTGACCGGTATGCTCTGAGAAATGTCCTCTAACTAAAGTCACGGCAAGGCAGAGAGTCCACCTTTGCCTAATAGGAGTCTGGGGACATATGTCCTTTTCAGGAAAAAGGACAAGTGAAATAGCTTTCAAAGAGAAGCCCTCCTTATGCTGTTTAAGCCAACAAAAAACCACTGTGAGGGCATCTATTGTTCATCTGATGACATTTGCTGGTGAATTCTGTCCCTTACTATTCAGCAAACATCCTTCCTAGGCCTCCTGGAGAGATACTTATGTAAGGATGCAAAGAAGTTTGAGGAGATATGGCCCTTACCCTGTGTGAGCCTACAGCCCAATGAGACAGACTCAGAGAGGGAATTTTAAAACACTGCAGCAAATGGCCACAGTACACTCAAGGGGCCAGGGGGGGTTTCTTCAGTGGGGAGACAAATCTGGACTTTAGTGTAATTTATTGTTTTCTTTTGAGTTCTCAAAATGATATCGCCATCATCAAAAACTTGGAAAGTACGCCAGGCGCAGTGGCTCATGCCTGTAATCCCAGCACTTTAGGAGGTGGAGGTGAGAGGATTGCCTGAGCCCAGGGGTTCAAGACCAGCCTGGGCAACATTGCAAGACCTCATCTCTACAATAAAGCAAAAAATTAGCCGGGCGTGGTGGCGCATGCCTGTAGTTCCAGCTACTTGGAAGGCTGAGATGGAAGGATCGCCGGAGCCCAGCAGGTCGAGGCTGTGGTAGCCATAAGCGAGCCACTGCACTCCAGCTTGGGTGACCGAGAAAGGCTCTAACTCAAACAAAACAAAAACAAAAAACAAAAAACCCACAAACTTGGAAAATATAGAATAGCACCATAAAGGTTAAAAACCACTTCCACTAGAAACAACACCGTATTTGGTGTAAATTATTGTATTCTCATGTGTGTTTTATATTCTTCTTGGCAGCTTAAGTCTTAAGGCCAGAGTCTGGCGAAGCAGATGGCATCTTGCACCAGGAGCTGGGAGATGAGGACATTTGGGACAATCCTCTGTGTCGCTTTAGGCCAATCATTTAACCAATTTGGCCTCTGTTCTCTCATCTCCATTATTCAGTTGGTTGGACGATCTCTCTAAGGTGCCTGCCAGCTCTCCGAGTTAAAGAGCTTTATCTAAGGAGATCTTCACATTGGTCCAAAGGATCAAGGTTGGTCTGTTTAAAAGTCACACTGTCCAGGTAAAAAGGAACCTATCATTCAATGTCAGCTTGGAATCATACGTGACCTTCTTAAAATGCACGGGTGTGATGAATGAAAAGATGCTCCGAACAATGTTTTATTTCACAGCTTCCCTTAGATTTAATCTCTGTAAATAGCAACCTGGGGAAAGTGCTGCTTAATATAGAAATGAACCGCTTTGCTGTATGGATGAGTTCACTTCTAAGGCAGGGCTCCTCCAAGCTGCATTCTGAACAAAAGCCACTGTTGCAGTATCCCCTCCCTGACAGTCTCCGCCCAGTTGCAGTGTTCTGCTGCATGCCATTAGCATTCAGTATCAAATCTCCCGCAGACTAGGTCTGGCACTCTGCAGTGGCCACTTTGAAATTTCAATGTGCTAAGAGGAATTGACTTTGGCTTGAAGAAGGTGACGGATCACAGGCGCTTTTAGCTAATTGCATGTGTCACCCAATGTCTCGTTCTTAGCGGACAATAAGTAGTGAAAGCAAGGGTGAGTGTTCATGGACATTTTCCTGTTTGCCCTTGACTCCAGACCCTGTGGCCATGACGATGGATAAAAGGCTACACATTCATAAGGTGTGGGATCGCAGTTCTAGGCCGACATTCGGCCTTTTGCTTTGGGTTCCTACAGGCTTCAGATTTATGATCAATAACCAAACCCCTCTGCTGCTTTTCTTTTTTAGTCCATATAAAGCAGAATTGATGAAAAAGTCTTTGATGTTCTTAAGTCTGGATCTAAACAGCATGAAGACAACTGAATCTAGGTTATTTGGTTCGTATCGGTAAATCAGCCTAAACAATGCAGTCCGTAGACCCCAGGTTTCTTGGGAACCTGAACATTCCAATATGGCCGCCCACGGTTGATTCAGCTGCACAAAAGCTCTTCAGAGGATTTACCAGTTACAAATGCAGATGGCTCCTCTCCGTGCCCAGCTGAGTCTGGAAACCCCGTCAGGGGACTCTGATTGCCAGCAATATGCTATTTTTGACAATTAATTCCACCATAGAATGTGTGTGTGGTTTTTTGTTTTTTTTTTTGCCTACTATCTAATGGGATTTGCTGTCTTTATAAACATTGCTTTTAAGGAGGACAGCCCTCTCTCCAAGTAAGCAGCTGCTGTTCTAATTTATTATACTGCTATTAATTTGATCATCTCACTAACAATTTTTTAAAAGGTACCCAGATGCTTTTTAGAGCCTTTTGAATATGTATAGTTTAAAGGTTAATTACGTTAATCCAGGCCAATCGGTCACCTCTCTGCATTTGATTAAGGGTATGTTGGCCTAACAGGGGGTGGGTTATTAGATTATTTCTTTGTAAAGGAGAAAGGGAAGGAGACAGAGGCTGATGGATTTGTAAGGCTTTCTAGAAAAGACGCGTAATGGCCTAAAAGCATTTAGAAGTCATGCAGTTAGGAAGACTTTTGTAAAAGCCCATCAGGTTGTCTTCTTACCCAGGCATTCAAAAACCTTTTTGTTCTGAACATAGTAAATTGCAACCCCTGATAGGACGAACCAGTGCCTGTCTTGCACTGGCCAGCTCCATTTTAATCACCGGTTACCTCCTGTGCCCAGCGCCTCTGGCCCAGAAATAAGTGTCTTCGCTGTGGAGTAAAGACATATTTTTTTCTTTCTTATTTCTAATCATCCTACATGAAAGTAATGAAACATCTCCAGTGATGGGCTACCATCCTCAGGCGATCGATATCTCCGAGCAGAATTAGGCTAATGGACTTGAACGAATCCATTACCTCCATCATTCTAAAGCACAGCATTCCCCAGCTTGCTTGCAAAGTTCTTCTCCTGGAAACTTTGTCTGCAGGCAATCTCACATGCTGTCTCGGGTTGAATCATGGGCTTCCTCCATGGCCCTGAAGACATTCCACAAGAAAGACACCCAAGGACTTCCACCAAGCCTGATGTCCATCTTGCTGTTCTGGGTAGTGTCTTGAATGACTGCTTCTGGAAGGCATAGGAAAGTTAGGTGAACACCCAAACCCATTCAAAAGGTGTTCATGATAGAATGAACAAGAGTCAGCCACAGACATTTCTAGCATTTTTCAGAGAAGGAGGTAATTCTGCATTGCCTAGAAGCCTTGAGCGTAAAGGGTTTGGGAAGTATGTCCTAGCAAAGTGGTCCTTTATGGGAATAGAGAATGTCAATAAGTCTAAGAGAGGGAGGTCAGGTGAGGCATGGGGCTGGGGCAGAGGTAAGGGGCCAGAAAGTTTAAAGTCCCAATAGCTGGGCTTTTGGATCAACCAGTAAATCAACAACCGGTGGCAGAATCTGCATTTTTTTTTTTTAGTAGACTTTATTTTTTAGAGCCGTTTTAAGTTTACAGCAAAATTAAATGGAAAGAACAGACAGTTCCCGTATGTTCCTTCCTCCCCCACCCCACAGCCTTCCCAGCTATCAACAGCACCCCACCAGAGTAATACATTCGTTACCACTGACACTACATTGATACTTCATTACTGCCCAGAGTCCATAGTTCACATTAGGGTTCACCCTTGGAGGTGTATATTCTATGGGTTTTGACAAATGTATAATATCATGTAGCTACCTTTGTCGTTTCATACGGAGGCATTTCACGGGCCTCAAAATCCTCTGTGCTCTGCTTGTTCCTTTCTCCCTTCCCACTGACCCCTGGCAACCACTGATCTTTTTCCATTCGCCATAGTTTTGCCTTTTCCATAATTTCCTATAGTTGGAATCATGCAGTACATGGCCTTTTTAGATTGACTTCTTTCACTTAGTAATTATGCATTTAAGATTTCTCCAGGCCGGGCTCGGTGACTCAGCCTGTAATCCCAGCACTTTGGGAGGCTGAGGTGAGTGGACTGCCTGAGCCCACAGGTTCGTGACCCGCCCGGGAAACTTCGTGAGAACTCGTCTCTTCAATAAATCAAAAATTAGCAGGGTGTGGTAGCACACGCCTGTAGTTCTGGCTCCTTGGAAGGCTGAGATGGAAGGATCGCCAGAGCCCAGCAGGTCGAGGCAGCGGTGGCTGGGAGTGTGCCACTGCACTCCAGTCTGGGCGACAGAGTAAGACTCCAACTCAAAAAAAAAAAAGATTTCTCCATGTCTTTTCATGGCTTCATAGCACATTTCTTTTTATAGTGCCGACAATACTCCATTGTCTGAATGTGCCACCATTTATCTATCACCTCCTGAAGGGCATCTTAGTTGCTTCCAAGTTTTGGCAATTATGAAGAAAGCTGTAGTAGACAACCATGTACAAGCTTTTGTGTGGACAGTTTTCAACTCCTTTGGGAATCTGCATTGTTTGACCCCCAGTTGAGTTCTCTTTTCACAACCACTTGGATTTCCTCTTATGTCACATCCCTGTGGAATCCTATAACTTAAAACTTCTCTCCCTTCTGGGTCTATGACATCCGAGAATCAATAGATGTCAAAGGTTAAAAGAAACTTTCGATCATCCAGGCTAGATCCTCTATTTTACAAAAATGAAAACCAGCCCAGAGAGGTTAAAAGTTTGCCCAAGGGGACATGGCCAGAAGCTGGGCCTCTGACCCCAGTGCCAGCAGTCACTCCCCGTGCACTGAGCTGCGTCCTGCTCTCTGTGAAAGAGGTTTGCAGTCTTCTTACCTAGGGGTTTTCAAATGGACTAAAGTTACCCACATGGGTTGGTGGAAGTGTGATCCTTGAAGCTGGGAAAACAGGCCAGGTTGAGAGGACCTTGCTTGATAGAGGCACTTTTTGTGGTCACCTTTCCCCCGAAGGCCACTGTACCACCTCATCTTATCCATATGGAGTAGAAAGGGCAACGATTTTGGTCCCCATTTTATGAATGCAGAATCCAAAAGTCTGGCCGGGCGCGGTGGCTCAGCCTGTAATCCCAGCACTTTGGGGGGCCGAGGCGAGAGGATTGCCTGAGCACTCAGGTTCGAGACCAGCCCAGGCAACTTGGCGAGACCTAGTCTCTACAATAAATCAAAAATGAGCCGGGCGTGGTAGCATGGGCCTGTAGTTCCAGCTACTTGGAAGGCTGAGGTGGAAGGATCACCTAAGTCCAGCAGGTGGAGGCTGCGGTGGCTGGGAGCGTGACGCTGCACTTCAGCCTGGGTGACAAGAGTGAGACTCCAACTCAAAAAAAAAAAAAAGAATCCAAAAGTCACACAACAGATCCAGGGCGTCTTCTGCCTCCTAGTGCTGTGAAGGGAACAACACCTGCTCCTTCCGAAGGGGGAAAAGGAGACCCTGCTTCTCATCCTTCTGTAAGTTAAAGTGTGTCCTACATTCCCTGGCATTTTCCACGGAGGGATCACAGCTCCGCAAAGCCCCCGCCTTCCCCAACCTGCCTGGTTAACCAGAGAAACGTTGTGTGTGTTGGTACCCAAGAACCTAGCCCTTGTGTTGAAATTATTCGTGTATGGGTTTTCCCTTAATTAGACTGTAAGATCCAAAGCCAAAAAACAGGCTCTCAGTAAGTATTTGCTAAATAGCATATATGTATCACCTAAAGACTGCTCTTTTTTAAGAGTGCTGACTGCTAGAGAATTGGAATAAAATCATGACTCTTTCGCAGCCCTGTATTCGCCCGCTTTGGCTTTTTTGCATGGATCATTACCGCTAGCTTATCTGGAATGTTTAACCTGTTTTAATAAATGGGTTGACTGCCGTTGGTTCTGAGGCTTTTCATCATAGGAAACAGTTTTATAGATCCTGTGATAAACAGGGGGGCTGGGAGCCACTAAACGCACCGGTAATTTTCCTGAAGAAAAGATTTAATGTGGACAGTAAAAATAATACTATTATGCCGATCGTCTCTGTGCTGTCAAGTTGAGGAAATGAAAAATTATTGGAGATTGTGATGTTATTGAAATGCTACTCCTGGCTGCCTCCAATCATAGAATCTTAATGAGGGTGGATGGAAAGTGCTAGATGCGGGGAGGGCACCATCTGTGAGGGAAAAAGGATAAGAGAAGAGAGAAAAGAAAGGGTGATAGAGTGACATGGATTCCTTGAATGAGTCAGCTATTTGCTGGAACATTCTCATTGATGCATTGCAATAGAATCCTGTGTCTCCAATACCCCTGAGTTTCAGTACAGAAGCACTGTTAGGTATTGTGTGTGTGTGTGTGTGTATGCACACGCTCACACACTCACGCGCATGCTCTCATAAGTGTGTGCACATATGTTCAGAAGTATCAAGAGAATCATAATAGCAGATCAATGAGCTTTTACGTATCAAAAGTTCAGTCCTCAGAAATGACACATTTCTTCCAAAAGAACATTCTCTTTATGATTGATAAGTAGTCAATTTCTGTCAGCTAATGCGTGCGTTCCCCCGGGGTCTGAGAACATAAAGAGATTCTGTCTGAGGAAGGACATAACAATCGCTCTTTTGTGACTACATGCAGAGGGAAGATAAGAATAGGATTTCAGCACAGGGAAAACTGGTCAGGAGAAGAACACAAACCATAGACCATCAAATTCGTCAGAAGACTGTGTTAGTTCACACTCAGCCATTAGCAGGTCATAAAATCTTGGGCAAATTGTGTCACCTCTGTGGGACTCAGTTTCCTTATCTAAAAGATAAAGGTTAGACCCCATGATCTTCAATATCACTTCTAGATACATTATCTTCCAGCTGCAATGCAGGAGGGAGGTGTTGGGGGAAGGGATTGTGTAAGGTGATGACTTTTTTTTTTTTGAGTTGGAGTCTCACTTAGTCACCCAAGTTAGAGTGCCGTGGCACACTCATGGTCACCCCAGTGCCGACCTGCTGGGATCCGGCGATCCTTCAGCCTCAGCCTTCCAAGTAGCCAGAACTACATGTGTGCGCCACCATGTCTGGCTAATTTTTGATTTATTGTAGAGACAAGGTCTCTCCAAGTTGCCTGGGCTGGTCTCGAACCCGCAAGCTCAGGCAATCCTCTCACCTCGACCTCCCAAAGTGCTGGGATTACAGGCTGAGTCATCGAGCCTGGCCGATGATGACTTTTTAAAACATAATGAGGCCAGGCGCAGTGGCTGACACCTGTATTCCCAGCACTTTGGGAGGCTGAAGAGGGAGGATTGCTTAAGGCCAGGAGTTCAAGACCATCCTGGCCAGCACAGTGAGGTCCAGTATCCATTTGCAAAATAAAATAAAATAAAATAATAAATAAAACACAGTGATCACACTAATTGGTCTTGTGTACGCACCCTTGGTAACTTCCAGCTTCCGCAAGGACAATCAAACCCTGATCCTCCAAGATTGCAAATGCAGAATTTTACGTAGAGTGGGTGTGGCCCTAGACCTCAGAGCCTCTCCTCCCACTGTCACCTGAGATTTGCTTGTCCTTGGGGGCTCTCTCCCTAGCTGCCAATCCTGGAAAAGGGGTGCAAATCTCTTTTTTTTTTTTTTTTTTTTTTTTTTGAGTTGGGGTCTCACTCTGTCGCCCAGACTGGAGTGCAGTGGCTGCTCCCGGCCACCGCAGCCTCAACCTGCTGGGCTCCGGCGATCCTTCCGCCTCAGCCTTCCGAGTAGCTAGAACTACAGGCGCGCCGCTACCACGCCCGGCTGATTTTTGATTTATTGTAAAGATGAGGCGGGTCTCGAACCCGCAGGCTCAGGCAATCCACTCACCTCAGCCTCCCAAAGGCGCGGGATTACAGGCTGAGCCACCGAGCCCGGCTCAAATCTCTTACATTCCACCTAAATATAGTACACTTCCGAGAGACTCAATAAATATTTCTTTGTA
>CAUYQG010221105.1:0-10038 GCA_963574415.1 Tarsius wallacei
TGTTTGAGCCTTCCAATCCCTGAACACTTTCATATAACTGTACCCTAAACCCAGTGCTGTACCCATTCCAACACATGCAACCTTTCAAGTCCTGTAACCTTTCATATACCTGTTCCCCAAACTCAGTTCTGTACCCATTCCAATGCCTGCACCCTTCCATGTCCTGTCATATACCCATACCCCCAAACAATTACTGTACCCATTTCAAATTCGAAACCTTCCAAGCTCTGTAAACTTTCAAATATCTATACCACAAACCCTGACCTGTTCCTGTGCCAACACCTGCACCCTACCAAGCCCTGTACCCTATTATATACCAATACACTCCACCCACTGGTGTACCCATTCCAATCCTTGTACCCTTTCATATACTGGAACCCAAAACCCAGCCCTTTACTCATTCCAACACCTACAGCCTTCCAAGCCCTGTAACCCTTCACATTTCTGTACCCCAAACCAGTCCTGTAACCATTCAAACACCTGCACCCTGCCAAGCCCTGTAGACTATCATATGCCCATTACCCCAACCAAATCCTGTACTCCTCCCAACACTTGAACCCTTCCAAGCTCTGTACACTTTCGTTTTTCTGTACTCCAAATCCAATCCTGTACCTGTACCTACACATGAAACCGACTAAGTCCTGTACTCCAAAATATACCCAACCCCAACCCATTCCTGTACCCATTCCAACATCTGGACCCTTACAATAACTGTGTCCTATCTTATACCTGGATCCCAAAACCAGTTCTGTACCCATTCCACCACCTACACCCCTTGGAACCCTGTAACTATCATATATCAGTACCCCCAACCCACTCTTGTACCCATTCCAACACCTGAACCCTTCTAAGCCCTGTAACCTTTCATATACCCTTACCCCAAACCAAGTCCTGTAACCATTCCAACACCTGGTCACTTCCAGAGCCTGTAACCTATCATAGACCCTTACCCCCGACCCACTCCTGTACCCATTTCAAACATGAAACCTTCCAAGCCCAGTGCTCATTAAGACACCTGTACCCCAAACTAAGTCTTGTACCTATTCCAATAAATGCACCCTTTCAAGTCCTGTACCCATCATATACCCAAATCCCCAACCAACTCCTGTACCCATTCCAACACCTGAAACCTTGCAGGACTATACCCATTAATACATCAGTACCCCAAACTCAGTTCTGTACCCATTCCAATGCCTGCACCCTTCCATGTCCTGTCATATACCCATACCCCCAAACAATTACTGTACCCATTTCAAATTCGAAACCTTCCAAGCTCTGTAAACTTTCAAATACCTGTACCCCAAACCCAGTCCTGTACAGATTCCAACACCTGCACACTATGAAATACAGTAACCTATCATATACCATACATACACCCAACCAACTCCTGGCCCCAATCCAACACCTGAATCCTTCCAAACTCTGTACGTTTTCATATACCTGTACCCAAAGCCCAGTCCTGTACCAATTCAAATACCTGCACCCTTCCAAGTCCTGTAACCTATCATATACCCATACCCCCAACCAATTCCAGTACCCATTTCAACACCTGAAGACTTCCTAGACCTGTACCTTTTCATATACCTGTACCCAATCTCTGTCCTTACCCAAAACAATACCTGTACCCTCCCCAGCCCTGTAATCTATCCTATACTCATACCTTCAACCCACGCCTGTACCCATTCCAACACCTGAGCCCTTCCAAGTAATGTACCTTTACATATACCTGTATCCCAAACACAGTCCTGTACCCATTTCAATACCTGCACCCTTCCCTGCCCTGTAAGCAATCATATATCCATAGCCTAAACCCATTCCTGTCCCTACCCATTCCAACACCTGTACCCTTCAAAGCCCTGTGCACTTTCATATACCCTTACCCCAAACCAAGTCCTGTGACCATTCCAACACCTGCACCCTTCCAAGACCTGTAAACTATCATAGACCCATACCCCCAACCCATTCTTGTACCCATTCCAACACCTGAACAGTTCCCAGTCCTGTACTCGTTTATACAACTGTACCCCAAACACACTACTATACCCATTCCAAAACAAGACCCCTACCAAGCCCTGTACCTTTACATATAACTTTACACCCAACGCAACAGGTACTCATTCAAACCTGTACCCTTCAAAGTCCTGTAACCTAACATATACCCATATCACCAAACCACTCTTGTGCACATTTGAAAACCTGAACACTTCTGAGACCCATACTCTTTCATATACCTTTATGCAAACCCTGTTCTCTTTTTTTCCAACACCTGCATCTTTCCAAGCCCTGTAACCTTTCATATACCCATACCCACAACCAAATCTTGTTCACATTTCAACACGCGAACACCTCCAAGACTTGCACCCTTTCATAAACCTGTAACCCAAACTCAGTCCTATACCCCTTCCAATATCTGTGCCATTTCAAGTTTTGTAACCTTACTTACACCCTTAACTCCAACCAATTCCTATACCCATTCCAATACTTTAAAACTTCCAAGCCCTGTACCAATTAATATACCCGTACCCCAAACTCGGTCCTGTACCCATTCCAATACCTGCACCCTTCCAAGTCCTGTATTCTACCATATATCCATACCCCAACCAAATCCTGTACCTGTTCCAACACCTGAAACCTTCCAAGTCCTGTACCCCTTGATAGACCTGTACCCCAAACTCAGTCGTGAGCATTCCAATAGCTGCACCCTTTGATATCCTGTAACATATGATATACCCTTACCCCCAACCAACTCCTGTAGCCACTCCAACATCTAAAACCTTACAAACCCCGTACCCATTAATTTATCTGTACCCCAAACTTAGTCCTGTACCCATTCCAATACTTGCAACTTTCCAAGTCCTGTAACCTACTATATACCCATACCCTCAACCAAATACTACCCAATCCAACACCTGAAGTCTTCCAAGCCCTGCACCTTTTCATATACTTGTACCCAAACCCAGTCCTGTACCCAATCCAATACCTGCACCCTTTGAAGTCCTGTAACCTGTCATATATCCATACCCCCATCCAATTCCTGTACCTATTCCATTACCTGAACCCTTCCAAGACCTGTACCCATTAATATGCCTGAACCCCAAACTCAGTCCTGTACTCATTCCAATACCTGCACCCTTCCAAATCCTGTCACCTATTGTATACCCATACTCCCAATCTACTCCTGTCTCCATTCCAACACTTGAACCCTTCCAAGCCCTGTACACTTTCATACAACTGTAGCCCAAACCCTGTCCTGAAAACATTCCAACAACTGCACCCTTTCCAAGTTCTGTAGCCTATCATAAACCCATACCCCCAGCCAACTCCTGTACCTGATCCAACACCCGAAGCTTTCCATGTCCTGTACCTTTACATATATCAGTATCAAAACTCAGTCCTGTACCCACTTCAATACCTGCATCATTCCAAGCTCTGCAATCTATCCTATATAATATCCCCAACCCACTCCTATCCCCATTCCAACACTGAGCCCTTCCAAGTCCTGTACCTTTTCGTGTACCTGTATCCAAACACAGTGCTGTACCCATTCTAATACCTACACACTTCCCAGCTCTGTAACCCTCATATACCCATACCTCAACCCATTCCTGTACCCATTCCAACTCCTGAACCCTTCTAAACCCAGTTCCCTTTCATATACCCTTACCCAATCCAAGTCCTGTAACCATTCCAAACCCTGACCCTTCCAAGCCCTGTAACCTATCATAGAGCCATACCCCAACCCACTCCTTCCCATTCCAACACCTGAAACACTCACAGCCCTGTACCCTTTCATATACCTATACCTCAAACCCACCACTGTACCCATTCCAACACCTGACCCCTACCAAGCCCTGCACCTTTTCAAATACCTGTACATACAACCCACACCTGTACCCATACCAACCTGCACCCTTCAAAACCCTGTAGCCTATCAAATACCCATACCCCCAACCCCTCCAGTATCCATTACAACACCTGAACCCTTCCAAGCCCTGTACCCTTTCATATAGCTGCCCCAAACCCACCCTTATACCCATTCCAACACCTGACCCTTTCCAAGCCCTGTACATTTTCAAATACCTGCACACCAAACCCAGACCTGTACCCATTCCAACACCTGCACCTCTCCAAGCACTTTAACCTATCATAAACCCATACCCTTAACCAACTCCTGTACTCAAACACCTGAAGTCTTCCAAGTCCTGTACTTTTTAGTACATCTGTACCAAAACTAAGTCCTGTACTCACTCCAATACCTGCACCCTTCCAAACTCTGTAGCCTATCCTACACGCATGCCCCCAGCCAACTCCTGTGCCCCTTCCAACACCTGAACCCTTCCTAGTCCTGAACCTTTTCATATACCTGTATCCCAAACACAGTCTTGTACCCATTCTAATACTTGCATCCTTCTCCGCCTGTAACCAATCATTTACCCATACTGTCAAGGCATTCCTGTACCCATTCAAACTCCTGAATTCTTCTAAACCGTGTACCCTTTCATATACCCTAACCCCAAACAAAGTTCTGTACCTTTCCAACACCAGCACACTTCCAAGCCCCATAACCTTTCATAGATACATACCCCCACCCACTCTTGTACCCATTCCAACATCTGAACCCTTCCCAGCCTTTCACCTTCATATACCTGTACCCCAAACCCACTCCTGTACCAATTCCATCAAGAAACTTCTACCAAGCCCTGTACCTTTTAATATACCTGTACACCAAACCCAGACCCGAACCCATTCCAATCTGTACCCTTAATCTATCATATACCCATACCCCCAACACACTCCTGTACACATTCTAACACCTGAACACTTCTGAGACCCGTACCATTTTATATACCATTACCGGAAACCCTGTCCTTTTCTTTTCCAACACCTGCACCCTTTAAAGTCTGTAACCTACCATATACCCATACACCCAACCAACTCTTGGAGCTATTTCAACACCTGAAGCTTTTCAAGTCCACTACCCATTAATGTAACTGTACTCCAAACTCAGTCCTGTACCCATTCCAGCACCTGAACTTAATAATATATGTTATACTAATATATATCCTTACTCTCAACCAATTTCTGTGTCCATTCCAAAGCCTGAATGCTTTCAAGCCCTGTACACATTAATATATCTGTACCCCAAACTCAGTCCTGCACCCATTCCAATACCTGCACCCATCCAAATCCTGTACTCTATCATATACTTATACCCCAACCAAGTCTTGTACCTATTCCAACACCTGAACTTTTCCAAGTTCTGTACAATTTTATATACCTGTACCCCAAACCCAGTCCTGTGCCTATTCCAACACCTGCACCTCTCCAAACCCTGTAACCTATTAAAAACCCATACCCCTAAACAACTCTGGTGCCCAATCAAACACCTGAAGCCTTCCAAGACCCATGCATTTTCATATACTTGCACCCAAACTCAGTCCTGTCCCTACTCCCATACCTGCACCTTTTCAAGCCCTGTAATCTATCATATACCCATACCCAAAACCCACTCCTGTACCCATTCCAACACCTGAAACCCTTCCAAGTCCTGTACCTATTCATGCATCTGTATCCCAAACAAAGTCCTGTACCCATTCCAATAACTGCACTCTTCCCAGCCCTGTAACCTATTATATACCCATACCCTCAATCCATTATTGTACCCATTACAGTTCCTGAACCCTTCTAAGCCCTATTCTCTAACATAATCTTACCCCAATCCGTGCTTTTTAACCATTCCAACAACTGCTCCCTTTAAGGCTGTAAACCATCATATACTCGTACCTGCAACCCACTCCCATAGACATTCGAACACCTGAACACTTCTGAGACCTGTACCCTTTCGCCATTATGGAAACCAAGTACTGTTTCCTTCCAACACCAACACCCTTCCAAGCCCAGTAACCTTCCATATATCTTTACTCCAAAATAAATTTTGTACACATTTCAACACCTGAACACTTCCAACACTTGTACCCTTTCATATACCTGTAACCCAAATCAGTTCTGTACCCATTCCAACACCTGCATGCTTCCGAGTCATGTAACCTAACTTATACCACTACCTCCAACCAACTCCTGTACCCATTCCAACACCTGAATCTTCCAAGTCCTGTTCCCATTAATATAACTGTACCCAAACTCAGTCCTTTAACCATACCAATACCTGCACCCTTCAAAGTCCTGTAACCTAACATATACCAATAGTCCTAACCAACTCGGTACCCATTCCAACACCTAAAACCTTCTAGAACTGTACCTGTTAACAAACCCATACCCCAAACTCAGTTGTGTTCCCATTCCAATACCTGCACCCTGCCAAGTTCTGTAACCTATCATATACCCTTACCCCCAACCAACTCCCATAACCAGTCCAACTTCTAAACCATCTAAGCTCTGTAAACTTTCATATACCTGAACCTTAAACCCATTCCTGTGCCAATTCCATCAAGAGGCTCCTATCAAGCCTTGTATCTTTTGATATACCTGCACACCAAACCCAGCCCTGCACTCATTCCAATCTGTACCCTTAACCTATCATATACCCATACCCCAACACACTCCCGTACACATTAGAACACCTGAACACTTCTGAGACCTGTACCCTTTCATATACCATTACTGGAAACCTGGTCTTTTTCCTTTCCTACACCTGCACCCTTTAAAGTCTGTAACCTACCATATACCCGTACACCCAACCAACTCTTGGAGCTATTTCTACCCGTTAATATAACTGTACTCCAAATTCAGTCCTGTACCCATTCCAAAACCAGCACCCTTCCTAGTCCTGAAACCTGTCATATGCCCATATTCCTGGACCCAATACAATACCTGAAGACTTCCAAGCACTGTACCTTTTCAAATACCTGTACCCAAACCCAGTTATGTACCCATTCTAATACCTGCACCCTTCCAAGTTCTGTAACCTATCATATACCCTTATCCCCAACCAACTCCTGTACCCATTCAAACTTCTAAACCATCTAAGCTCTGTAAACTTTCATATACCTATACCCCAAACCCAGTTCTGTACCCATTCCAACAGCTGAATGCCTTGAAATCCTGTAACCTATCTTTTACCCATATCCCCAACCAACTCCTGTACCCCATCTAACACCTTAAACCTTCCAAGCCCTGTACCGTTTCATATACCTGAACCCAAACTCAGTACTGCACCCACTCCAATATCTGCATCTATCCTTCCACGGCCCGTGCAGCTGTCTCAAGGGGCCCCGAGAGAGAGCGGCGAGAGATGAAGAAAGACACAGACACAAAGACATAAAGAAAAGCTGGGGCCAGGTGGGACACTTTCCTCTGATGGAGGAGAAGTGACCCTGAACTAGCTCAGCACGTTTGTTTTATAACCAAGCACAAGGGAGGTTGGAAGGGATTCAAGGTCTGCGAGGGAGCCAAAACGGAATTATATTGCTGCCTAAAAGGCAAGCTGTTCTACAGTTATCTTCTTGTAGCTAAGGCTTTATTGTGGCTAAGACTTTATCTGTACTATGTGTACCCAGATGTGTGAGCATCTGAGACACCATTCCATTCCGTGTAGCAGGCTGCATCACTCACAACCTGACTTTGGCTAGGATGCAGAGCTTCCAAGCGAGACCGTTGCCTATGAGCTTGGGGTACTCAAGGCCTACTACAGTGACAGTGCTCGTCTGCTCCCCACATCACATCTGCTCCCAACATATCCAAGCTCTGTAACCTATCCTATAACCATACTCCTAGGCCACTCCTATTCCCCTTCCAACACCTGAACCCTTCCAAGCCCTGTACCCATTAGTAAACCTGTACCCCAAACTCAGTCCTGTACCCATTGCAATACCTGCACCCTTCCAAATCCTGTAACCTAGTGTACACCCATACTCCCAATCAACTCCTGTACCCATTCCAACATCTGAACCTTTCCAAGCCCTGTACACTTTCACACAACTTTACCCCAAACCCATAATGTAACAGTTCCCACACCTGCACCTCTCCAAGATTTAACCTATCATAAACTCATACCACTAGTCAGCTCCTGTACCAAATCCAACACCTGAAGCCTTCCAAGCCCTGCACCTTTTCATATACCTGTCCCCAAACTCAGTTCTGTACACACTCCAATAACTGCACCTTCCAAGTTCTGTAACCTATCCTATTCGCATACCCCCAATCCACGCCTGTACCCATTTCAACACCTGAACCGTTTCAAGTCCTGTACCTTTTCATATACCTGTATCCCAAACCCAGTCTTGTACCCATTCCAGTCTCTGCACACTTCCCTGCTAGTAACCAGTTATTACCTGTACCATCAACCCATTCCTGTACCCATTCAAACTCCTGAACCCTTCTAAGCCCTGTACGCTTTCATATATTTTTACCCCAAACCAAGTCCTGTAACCTTTCTAACACCTGGACCCTTCCAAGCCCTGTACATACCCCGACCCACTCTTCTACCCATTCCAACACCTGAACCCTTCCCAGCCCCTGTACCCTTTCATATAACTGTACCCCAAACTTACTCCTGTACCCATTCCAACAACAGACCCCTATCAAGAACTGTACCTTTCCATATACCTGTACACAAAACCCAGAGCTGTACCAAATCCAACCTGCACCCTTCCAAGCCCTGTAACCTATCATATACCCATACCCCAACAGACTCCTGTACATATCCCAAAATCTGAACACTTCTGAGACCCATACCCTTTCATATACCAATATGCAAACCCAGTCTGGTTCCTTTCCAACACCCGCACTCTTCCAAGCCCTGTAACCTCTCATATATCCTTGCCTCAGACCAAATTTTGCACACATTTCAACACCTGAACACCTTAAAGACTTGTACCCTTTTATATATCTATAAGCCAAACTCGATCCTATACCCATTCCAATACCTGCACCTTTCCAAATTTATAACCTAACTTATAACATTACCTTCAACAAACAACTGTACCCATTCCAACACCTTAAACTTCCAAGCCCTGTATCCATTTATATAACTGTACCCCAAACTCAGTCCTGTACTCATACCAATACATGCACCCTTCTAAGTCCAGTAAAATATCATATACCCATACCACCAACAAACTCCTGTACCCATTCCAACACCTGAAACCTTCTAGGACTGTACTCATTTATAAACCTGTAGCCAAACTCAGTCCTGTACCCATTCCAGTATCTGCACCCTTCCAAGTCCTGTAACCTATTATATACCCACTTCCCCAACCAATCCTGTACCCATTCCAACTTCTAAATTTTCAAAGCTCTGTAAACTTTCATATACTTGTACTCCAAATCCAGTCCGGTACTGATTCCAACACCTGCACACCTTGAAATACTGTAGCCCATCATATACCCATACCCCCCAAAACTCCTGTACCCAATCCAACACCTGAAGCCTTCCAAGCCCCGTACCATTTCATATACCTGTACCCAAACTCAGTCCTGTATCCTCTACAATACCTGCACCCTTCCAAGCTCTGTAACCTATCCTACACCCATATCGGCAACCCACTCCTGTACCCATTCCAACACCTGAATCCTTCCAAGTTCTGTACCTTTTCATATCATATCTGTATTCCAACACAGTCCTGTACCCATTCAAATACCTGCTCCCTTCCCTGCCCTGTAGCCTACCATATACCCGTACCCTCAACCCATTCCTGTACCCATTCTAACTCTGGACCCGTCTAAGCCCTGTACACTTTAATATACACTAACCCCAAACCGAGTCCTTTAACCTTTCCAACACCTGCATCCTTCCAAGTCCTGTAACCTATCATATACCCTTATCCCCAACCAACTCCTGTAGCCATTCCGACACCTGAAACCTATTAAATACCCATACCCCCAACCAACTCCTGTATCCAATCAAACATATGAGGCCTTCCAAGCCCTGTGCCTTTTCATATACCTGCAACCAAACCCAGTCTTGTACCCATTCCAATACCCGCACACTTCAAAGTCCTGTATCCTATCATATACCCATACCCTCAAACAAATCCTGTACCCATTTCAACACGTGAACCCTTCCAAGTCTTGTATCCA
>CAUYQG010221106.1:0-26779 GCA_963574415.1 Tarsius wallacei
CCTTGGCCTCCCAAAGTGCTGGGATTATAGGCTGAGTCACCGTGCCTGGCCTCACTAGTTATCTTAATGATGATGTAATTTTAGAGGCTTTAGTAATAAATTTCACCCAGTTAATTAGAAAACTCCATATCAATACTCAAATTTGACTAGTCTGACAAAATTCACTAAATTGTATTAAAGTTAATTTATCAACCAAGTCATTATGCTATATTGACAATAGGGGTAGATGATTGACCCCAAACATTTCATCTGTTTGTACCATTAGCACATCTTAATTATGAGAAATGACTTCAGAGACACAGTATTAACTTCTCTCCAAAAAAAAAAAAAAATAGCTTCAGAGACACAGTGTTTTCCTTCCCTCTTTCCAGTGTGTTGTTTTAACTGATACAGTACAATACCAGGGAAGGCTTGGTCAAAGAAGGAACAAAAGCCCTGATAATAAGGAGTTACTTAATCAAGTGTTTGGAATGAGAATTTCAAAAATTGTTTCTTTTTATTAGTTTCATAAAGAGTATGCCTAATACTTGATTCATCAGCTTTTCTGTGATGACACATCACTACATCTTAATGGCTTACAGCAACAAGGATGTGTTTCTTGCTCACAGGTGTGCCAGCGCTCCAGGCTAGGTTGAGCTGCGCAAGGGTCAGTTGTTCCATCCCACATGGCTTTTCTCTCAGGCTCAGGAAAACCACTATTTGGGGCATGCTGTGCTCACAGCAGAAGACATGATCTTAAGAAAGTGAGGCGCATGTTGTACTTCTTAAAGCTGCTCCTGGGGCGACCACACTGTGCCTTTCACAACACTCCACAGGTCAAAGCAAAACATTCTGTAGGGCCACGCCCAGAGTCAGTGGGCTGGGGATTGTCCCTTGTCCACAGGGACGCTGTGCTGAAGGAGGGAATGAGTAGCTGTGAACAAATCATGCAGTCTTCTATAGCATGTTATTCAGTAGAGGACATTGGCCTTCAGAAACCCTTAGATGCACACTGGGATTATTAGGCCTTTTTATGTACAAGCCAAGTCACAGAATTTTAGCACTTTAGAGGTAGCAGGGACTTTGAAGATTCTGTAGCCCTACTGCTTCATGATGTTAAAATAGTATGACCTGAAGACAATCAGTGACTCTTGCCCGTGATTAGATTCTGTTAGTTGCAAAGATGGATGTGCATCTTGTAGGCATCATGCTACAAGCTGAGTCATCATCTAGTCTCACGTAGGTGTTCTCTCAGAAGAAAAAAAAATGAAAGTTTTGATTCAGTGTAGACAAGCTAAGAGTTTACCATAGTGCTCTTCTCAGCCTGGAAATATTTAATAATTCAGTTTCGTTCTGCTAAGATTAATTGACTATTTAAAGTGAGTTACATTCTTCACCAAGCTCTGCAAGTGAAAAATATAGTGAAACATTAACACCTCGCCAAAACCACTAAAATAATAGGAAAATAAGACAGGAAAAAGTATAGTAAATATTTATGCCACTATCAGGATGTATAAAACAAGCATAAGCAATTAAAAGTAGTTTACACTAGGATTAACTGGTATCTTGCCTGAAATAAATACATACAAATCAAAGTGGTTATTAAATGTTGACTGACACTTGAAGAATTAATTTTCTCTGGGCACTTTTGGTCAAAATGGTTAATGACATCATATTGTGCCCTCCCCATTACAGATAAGTGCCACCTATGTGAATGCAAACTATTTTCAAAGTTATTAAAAGATTGACTATATATAGAAATTATTCATTTAAAAGTCTTTTTAGATCTCTTTTAGCAATAGGAAACCATTTCATAAACCTCCGTGTTCCTCTAACTGTATCATTTTTTATAAGCTTCGTTTTTTATGCTCTTTGCACACTTAACTATACATTTTTTTTCAGTTTTTTTGAAAAATAATGATCTGTGGTTTCGTGCAAGTCACATGAGAAGCAAACAATAAACCCCAGGTAATAGTGAGTATGAGGCTGTCAATCTGAATAACACTCCAGGTTAGGTACAACAAGAGAAACAAATGGAAAGAGGAACTAACCAGCGTCTGAAGAATCGATACCAGAGATGGAAGAGGAAGATTCATTCATGCCAGGTACCTGAATCATGGAGGAAATGCATCAAGTTGGATAAAAGAGGGATATTTCATCCTTAGCCTCCAAAACAAATGAGAAACTGGCTTATCAAAGCAAACTGAATGAATAAATGAAAGAAATATATTTTAGAAAACTTGAAAAGAGAACGGGAGGTAGAGAGATCAGCAACTTCTTTCACTAATGTCCTGACACTTTTGCCAGGCTAATTCCTCTTCTCACCTCATACCCTTTGGATTTCAGTTTTCGTTTTATTTTCTGTGGCAAGCTCTTCTTTCTCACCAATGTCTGGACCAGCGGCTGTTTATATCACATTTTGCTTGGCCCAGGACAACCTCTCTGTGCTGTAATTGAGTGCTTGCTTGTCCAATCCCACCTAAAGTCCCACCTAAAGTCTTTCAACTCTATCAAGGAAGAAACCATGTCGGTTTTATCCGCTGTTCTGTTCATGGCCTGTGGCACAGCTCCTGACTACATATAAGGTATTCCAGAATATTGGTTGATTGAATGAAGTGTGATGGCATAGAACCGGGTGTCTGTGTGCATGCATGTACATGTAACTGGTGGGGATCAGCAAACTTTCTCTGAAAGACATTAGAACGCATTAAACTTACCACATTGAAAACTGTGCGAATAGTGGAGTCTAGAAATCATGGAGCTTAATAGAATTCAAAGACCCTACTAAATAGAAAACCAATATTTGATAAAGGAAGTATCTGTATGCCATGAGAAGAATGAATTATTAATATATATAATATTTATAGGGAGTGAAACAAATTCTATTAGATCAAATAGTTAAGTTCAAAATAAGATTGAATGAAATGTGGGTGGTGTGTTTATTGACTTCTACATGGGAAGAATTTCAAGTAATAAAAGTATGGAGTTAATCATAAAGAGAAGAATCAATATATTATACTATATAAGTATTAAGATCATCTGAATGCCACAAAGCAGCATTCAAAAATTAAGAAGTAATTGCTGAACTGCATTAAAATTTTAACAAATGGTTATTATCTTGACGATAAAAATAATTCTTAAAAATCAGTAAGGAAAATACCCACAGGTCAGTAAATAATTGGGAAAGAAAATAGACAATTTGAAGAATATGTTCAAGTGGAAAAAATGTTTCACCTCACTAGTAATTAAATAAATACAAATTAAAACATCTCTGTAATGCAATATATTATTACAAATTAGACAAGTTTTAAAAGATTTTAATGTAGGATGCTGATCAGAGTAAGCTAAGAAGGGCATTCTTATCACATACTGTGGTTGGAATATGAGTTGATACTTTTCTGGAATATGATTTGGCAAGTACCAAGGTCCTTAAAAAGTGTTCATAGTATTTCAACTAGTAATTCTACTTATAGAAATTCATCTTATCATAACCAATGATATGGAGTTTATAAATGGAGCTTTTTTCATGTAATTAAGTAAATACTAAACTCCAACTATGGATGAGACACCCTGCTAAATGTTAGGGAAATAACAATAAACAAAGCAATCAAGGCACCTACATCCCCAGCATATACACAGACATAAACAGATGGTAAGTGCAATTGCTATTACCTAAATAGCTTAAGTTTTCAGGCTCTGTTATAGGTGCTTTCCTGATATTAAGCTTATTTTATTCTCCCAGCAACCAGATGAGGGAGATACTGTAATCTTATTGGAGATGAAGAGGTTAAGTGATCTTTCTCAAGGTCAGTCAGCCCTTGCTGGAGATGAGTCTGAAACCCAGGAGTGGAATTATATCCACAATGTTAACCACTATGCAGGGGTAGATAGAATGCAGAGTACATCATTTAAAATGCTAAGAAGTTGTCCAATTATAGAAAAAAAGTTAAGGAAATCAAACTGTATTTAAATAATATAATTTTATTCACCATAAAAAAAAATTGACACTTTCCAAAAACTTTTAGTGACATGAGAAATATTTATAATATAATGTTAAATGAATAAAGCTGAAGTTAAATCAGTATACAAAAAACAAACCCAATTTTATTATTTAGTTGTGTTATAAATAGATATGTGTACTATACATATTTATGTAGACATAAATAGATTTATATATACATATTCATTTAACATATGCTTTCCTCACTAGATTCTGAGTTGATAGGGAGGCATTTGGTTGGTCTGCCCATGTACACCTAACAATTACCATTGTGCCTAGATACTAAATAAGCTTTAATTAAATGAATTAATAGCAAATCAAAAAAGTCTAGAAAAATAGATCCAAATGAATTAGTTTTCTCTAAATTCTGGAATTGTAGGTTATTTTAATTTTCTCTTATAATTTTTCAGTATTTCCAAAATTATCTCTAGTGTACACATATAGATTTAACTGACTTAGGTTTGTAAAGAAGGGTAAAGGAGGTCCTAAAGGGAACCGATTTTTAAGCAGAATTAACAACCATCTGTCTTAGAAAGCTCAGGCATCTGTCTATTGGAAGATAGGAAATTGACCCAGGTGACCCTCTGAGAGTCCTGTTAGATACAGGTTTCCCAGCCTAGCAGTTGTCAGCTGCAATATATACCTCTTTGCTGCAATATATACCTCTTTGCCCATGCTGCAGAAATGGAGATGAGCCCTTTGATATTTTCCTTTGTCAGCCTGCACGATGCTAAGCTTGCTGGTGGAGCCCCAGGTGGAAGCGACTTGCCCTCCTGCTTCTGGTGAGCTCCCTTGGCAGCCTCTGCAGGTGAGCCACCACTCCAGCCTCAGGCCCCATAGCACTGGGACTGGCACTCCACCTTGGGCAGTTTCAGAGTGGAGAGACTCCAGTGAGACAAGTCCCTACAAACCATTTTCTCAGGGGTCCTAGAGCGCAGACTTCGGCAGCCTCCTAGCAGGTGAGTGACTCCAGGAACCAGGGCTGTGTCTTCGGGGACAAGGCCCAGGCCTCAGTCCTGAGGGAGATCTTCCAGTGGGCATCTGTCTTAGTCCCAGACAGTGGCTGCTCCTGTGTTATTCCTAACTGCTTTTTCGAGCTCCCTTTACTCCTTACGGACAAATCCCTCAACGTTTGAACTTCTAATTCCTTATACTGCATGAAACCTTTCCTTTTCAGATTATGTGTAGTTTCTGTCCTCTGATTGTGTGGACTCTGGATTTTGTGAATTTCAATACTTTTATTCTAATTTCCATTTCTCTCCTCGCTAAGAAAAGGTAGAGGATATAACTGAAATACTACAAAGGATAAGTTTTCCACAGAAGTCAAGAACTATAATTATTCAAATATGGAAAGGAGATATAAAATATCCTTAAAGCATATAAAATTCCATGTAAACGGAAAAGTACATGGCGTAAGCTGGGTAAATATCTCTTAAGCAGGGAAGGAAGAAATGTAGGGTATTAAAGAAAAATATTCTCTTCTGTAATGACAAATAGTATGAAAGCAGAGCTATTAGCAAACAAGGCACCATAAGGGGGCAAACTATCAGAGGACAGAATGATGAGTGTAAATAAGAAATGAAATCTGAATCTCCATGCAGAGGCCACGAGTCAGAAAGCCAAGCAAACAGAAGTGAGCTCCTTTTTTCCAGGGCAGTGGGGCTTATCTGATTCTGAATAATGGGATTCTCTCGAATTAGAATTACATAACTTTCAGTCAAAGGACAACTAAAAAAAGTCGTAAAAATAACAGAATGAAACTAGACTTTTGTTAAGAAATAAATTTGCCACAGGAAAAAAACAAATAAACCATTACAAATCAGATCTGAGGTAATTATTAAAATGAATTACACAGAGAAATTTGCATCAAAGCTAAGGAAATAATTCTAGCACTAACCTAATCTGCAGTTACCAATTATGAAACTCGAAACACATTTTTCTTACTTAATGGCAACTGTTATGATGATTTAGCAATTTCATTTACCTTAAGCCTTGGACTACCTGGTTTTAAAACTAAGGATTCACAGCAGTTGTTATTTACAAAGATTTTGAGTCAACAGATTTATCAATTAAGGAAAATAATACATAGAAAACATTTAGCATGTTATGTTGCATATAATAAGCATTCTATATGTATTAGATATCATGCTGTTAGTTACTAATAGTAATACAGCCAACGATCATATTGACCTTTCATTGGTGTCACACAGTATTATTTATTTGTGAAAATGCCTTTGAATTTTTTTCTATAAAGAAGCTACTGCACTAAGGGTCGAGGAAGATATAAGCATTGTTGGATATACTAGTCCCCTTCCAACTTTCTATTTCCTATTCCAAAAATTGCTTGAATCTCATACTTCTATTTTACTGAACTTGGAGTCAATAAAAACTTCTGGGTGTTTTTTGTTTTTGTTGTTGTTCCTGTCAACCGTTATTATCTCACAGATCTGCTATCTTTATGCAGTCAATTTTGTAATCTAAATCCACTGTGTAATCTTATCCGTGTTAATATTGTAGGTATTTGGTCCAGTAGTCCAGGACTTAAAGTCAAGTAGCATTTGTTGTGTTAGCTCTTTTCCTCAATGTCATGACAACAGTGGAGTTTGATATGCCCTTCTTCTGAATTCTCATCCAAATGATAAATACGTGTTTCCTATTTAATGAGTGCATGTTATATGGCAGACACTATACATCACATACATCTTTTCACTCCCATGAGGAAATATTGAGGCTCAGAGAAGTACAATATCGCATACAAAGAAGGAAGCAGAGACAAACTGAATCCAGATTATTTCATCTTTTTAAAATTTTTATTTTAAAGATGGGTACAATTCAGGGTTAGGTATTCAAACAGTCATTGTCCAGGTAAAGTTTGGGCCTCACTTGGGCCCCCACTTCACCTGGTTTGAGATCAGGTACCCTTATTAATGAGGTGTGCCACCCCCCCCCGGCAGTTTCCCACTACTGCCAATCCCTTTCTTAATAGTATTATGATAATTGTTCAGGGTCCGCTTATGAGTGAGTATATGTGGTACTCACATCTTTGTTTCTGTGATAAATCACTGAGTATTATAGACTCTAAATTCATCCAAATTGCTACAGAGTTCATAATTTCGCTTTTCTTTATGGCTGTGTAATATTCCATTGTGTAAATGTATCACTTTTTAAAATCCAGTGCTCTTTCTATAGGGAGCAAGGTAGGTTCCATGTTTTTGCTGTTGTGATAAACATGCCTGTGCAGGTATCTTTTTCAGAGAGTGATTTGAGTTCCTCTGGGTATATTCCCGGAAGGGGGATTGCTGGGTCATATGAAAGGTCAATTTTTAGATCTTTTAGGAATCGCCACACTGTTTTTCACAGGGGCTGTACTAGTTTACACTCCCGCCAATGGTGTAGAAGTGTTGTGCTTTTCAATAGGAAAGGTTGAGTTTAGTTTGGTGTAGCCCAAGGGATTCACTCTGGTTTTGGTGTATGAAGTGAAATGAGAAAGCAGTGTATTACTTGGATGGATTTAGAGTCAATCATACTCAGTGATCTATCACAGAAACAAAGAACAGAGTACCATATGTTCTCACTCAAAAGCGGATCTTTAGCAATTATAATACTATAAGAAAGGGATTGGCAGTGTAGGAAACTGTCAGAGGAGGAAGGGTGGGATTGACAGTTGAGGGAAACTGCTAGGGGAGAGAGGGGCACACCTCATCAACAAAGGTACCTGCATAATCAACGTTTGTATATCTAACCCTGAATTTTACCCCACGTCTTTAAAATAAAATTTTTAAAAAAATTTCCAACAAATATACTTTCCCTTTAAGACCAAAAAAAGCAATTAAATAAGTGGTTTTCCATCTTCGGTTTAAACTGGAAAAGGACATATGGGCTTTCTTAGCCCTTATACCTATTTCATTAGAATATTACCAAGCAATTTTTCTTCTTTTTCCTCCAAACTGCCATTCTTACTTCCTCATTTAGTTTCAGCCTCCATGAAGGTCATAGTATTTCTTCCCTAGAATTGTTGGAGTTTTTTTGTTTTGTTTTGTTTTTACAAACTAAGATTTTAAATTAAAAAGTTTTACTAACTGATTTTGGAAAGACATATTTCCACTTGAAAAAAGATTTATATCATTTTCCTGCAGGATATAATTTTTACAGGTAATACAAAATAATATATATGCAAATCTGTACAGTGATTTCTCCACATAGGATACACTTTTATTGAAATAAAAGGATGAAATGGATCTAAATTCTAACACTCTTGACTTCTGCATTGCTGAGTATTTGTACTGCTTTTTTTTCCTCTTGACTATTGGGGTAGTAGTTTTTATGGAAAAGGAAGAGTTCATCAGATGAATTTAAAGGAATGGAAGGCAATTTGTGAGACCATAAAAGCAAACTTTTTTAAATAAAGGAGAAATGTTATTGCTTGTCAGAACAAAACTAAATAGCTTTTAAAGGAAGACAATATATGAAATGAAAATATTAGACATATGAAGAAAGAGAAAAACGTGACCAATAATCATGAAATAAAGCAACCAAAAGAAGCAGACTCCAGATGACTTAGACGTTAAAATTAGCAATGATTTTAAATTAGCTATTATAAACATACTTAGGATTTTAAAGAAAACGGTGTATACAGGAAATTTCACAGAAAAATGGAGACTATAAAGAAGAGCAAAATTAAATACTAAAAATAATAAGCATTCTATCTGAAACTTTGCAATTGATTGGAATGGATTAATAGAAAATTAGAAACTGTAAAAATAAGTCAGTGAACTAGAGGATAGAAAATAAGAATTGTTCATTCTGAAGAACAGAGAGAAAAAAGATTTTTAGAAAGAGAAATACATTCTTAGTGACCTATAGAACCAGATCAACTTGTCTAAAAAATGTGTAACTGGAGAGATTAAATAAAATAGAAAAATATATCTGAAAAATAAATGACCTAAATTTTCCAACTTTGGAAAAAACAAACAAAACTAGTGAATTCACAGAATTCAGTGAGCCCTAAAAGGATAAATACAAAACAAAATTGAACACTTGGCACATTGTGATCAATTGCTGGAAAAAAAATGGGATAGAGAGCTAATCACTAATTTTAGTTTTCAAAATTTTAATATCTCTCCTCTCAACACAATTCCCTATTTTTAAAATTACTTTGGGAGCTTGTATAAGTGTCCTTGATAAACACAACTTTTATTTTTACTCAAAATCTCTCAGTAGTTGATCCTTATCAGCAGTTTTGCTTTCTAAAGTTTCAGTTCTCTGTGGTCAACCTCAGTCCACATATATGAAATAGAAAACTCCAGAAATAAACAATTTATAAGTTTTAAATGCTATGTCACCATGCACACATCATTCACCTTACTTCATCTCTTCACACTGACAGTTTATAACCTTACGTCACCACAGGAAAGGTGAGTATGGTACAATAAACTATTCTCAGAGATAGAGAAATGAGAAAGAAAGAGAACATATTCACATAACTTTATTACACTGTATTTTTATAATTATTCTATTTTATTATTAGTTATTGTTTCTTATCTCTTATAATTTATACATTAAATTTGCCTAATTTATAAATTAAACTATCACAGATATGAATATAAGAAGAAAAACACAGTATATAGAAAGGTTGGGTATTCATATTTGAGGCTTCAGGCATCCACCCAGGGTCTTAGACTATACCCTCCATGGATAAGGGGGGAATGGCAGTACTTTATAGAGTGAAATGAAAATGTGAATATTCATATCATACTAACAAGATCCTTCTTCAGTTTAAAGGATGCCACTTCCTATGCTGAATTAACATACTTTTGCTTAATGGTCTGCAGACAAATATCACTAAAGTGATCGAGCCTGAATTGGAACTGCCATCTGCAAGACAGGGAGGTCAACGAGCAAGTCCCCTCAGAACCTCTTGCTTGCTCTAGTTCAGTGGCAATAACTGGCTGCCCGTTGTTTAGGGGCCAAGACACTGCACTATTAGCCTTGTTCCATGAACATGCCAGACTTCTCCTTGGAAGCAGAAATAAATTACATTCAAAGACAATGGTGTTAAAGAACAAGAAACTCCATGTCATGAACAATATCCACTATCAGTTATTGAGGGCCTCTGTGTTCCAGGCTCCATCTATTTTTTTAATGTCCAAAACAATTCTAGAAGGCCAGTCATGTAATAATACACGAGAAGCAGCATAGCATGCTAGTTGACAACCTAGTCTCAGACCCGACTACCAACTGCTAGGTAGTCTCAGACCCAACTACCAGGGTTCAATGATCAACTTGCCCACTTACTAGCTGCGTGGTCTTGGGCAAGTTACTTGATCTCGTTTTGTCTTACTTATCTCAAAATGGTGATAATAATAATTATAATAATGCCTACTGTTTAGAGTAGTTGTGAGGATGAAGTAAATATTTAATACATTATGAGTGGTTGAGAAGTGCAAGCCACTGGTTTTATATAATCTTTAAAAAAAGGGAAAACCAGGCTTACAGAGGTTAAATGATACCCTCATGTCAGACAACCAGGAAATTTAAGAGCCTGAACTCAAATCGAGACTTGACATTTACTAAAAGAGTAGATCTTAGTATATGGATATATGGATTAACTGATTATAGAAATCATTTTATAATGTATACTCATGAAAACCTCACACTGTACACCTTTAATATATTCATTTTTATTTGTCAATTATATTTCAATACATCTGAAAAAAAAAAAAAAAGGCTTGCCAAGCTTAAAATCTAATGCCCTTACACGCTACTCTATTTTTCAGGTTAAGAAGACTATCTCCTCATTCCTTTTAGGACTTGAACTGATAGAAGTTACTTAGGTTAAAAAAAAAATTAAAGTGTGCACAGGCTGTCCTTTACATGAGGTTTTTCAGCCTGCTGGTTGACATTGGTTCAACTATACCATTCTCCTTTTCCAGACCACAAATAAATGGCAAATGCCATTCTTACTTCTTCATTTAATGTCAACTTTCACAAAGGTGACAGTATTCCTTCCTTCTAGACTCATTCAAGATCTTTTTTTTTTCAAACTAAGATGTTTTTACAAGCTTATTTTGGAAAGGCACATTTAATTTTAAAAAGACATATTAGTTTCTTATAGGATATATATTTTTTGCTGGTAATCCAAAGTAACATGCATGGAAATCTATACATAGGAAGCACCTTTACTGAAATAAAAGGATGAGGTAAATCTCAAAATCTAATACTCCTGACTTATTTTGCTCCACAAGAGCAAGATATATTTTTTTCTTCCACATTGAGGGATGTATTTACAGAGCCTGGAAGAGTATCTGGCATGGTAGGTATTTCAATAAGCGAATGAAGCAATGAGATCAAATGAGGGCAAGTGTTTTCACGATGGTTAATGCTTTACACGGTATTTGTTATGTTAACAAGCCAGACAATCTTTTCAGATATAGTCCCTATCTGTTCTAATGAACACCTTAATGTGGCCATAATATATAATAAACCCACTGGCCCAAGATCAGAAATTTAAATAGGCCAGTGAGTGTTGGTACATTCACTACTTGCTTAAATACTGTTTAATCTGGAGGAAAAAAACAAAAGGACAGTCAAATCTCTAGATTCTTAATTTTTTCCTTGGTCTTCTTGTTGGGGTAGATCATCCCCAGTTTATTTATTTATTTATTTATTTATTTTTGAGTTGGAGTCTCATTCCATCACCCAGGCTGAAGTGCAGTGGCAAACTCACGGCCACCCCAGCATCGACCTGCTGGGCTCCCGCACTCCTTCTACCTCAATCTTCCAAGTAGCCAGAACTACAGGTGCGCACTACCATACCCGGCTAATTTTTTTTTGTTTATTGTAGAGACAAGATCTTGCCAAGTGGCCAAGGCTGGTCTTGAATCCATGGGCTCAGGCAATCCCAAAGTGCTGGGATTACAGGCTGAGCCACTGAGCCTGGCCCAGTTTATGTCTTATATCATGTACTGTCCAGTTTCTAAACATTCCTATTTGTGCACTTATAGTTATAGGCAATATTTCAAAGTTCTGTGCATTATATTATAATCAGAGTCTAGCTAGGAGAGCAGAAATCACTTTAGGATGTTTCAATACAGTGAATTTAGTTCAAAGAAATTATTTCACACAGGCCATGGAGTTGGTGAGGACCAAAGAGGGGGTGGTAAGATAATCCAAAATTAGACAGCAGGAAGCCACAGCTCTAGGCTGGAAAGATAAGGGGTATAGACAGTGTTACTCAAAGTTTTATGCTGTTTTAACTATTTGACACTGTGTTTCAAATGTTCTACAATTGCAACTATTTACTATTTTCTTTTCTTTTTTTTTTTTTTGAGTTGGGGACTCACTCTGTTACCCAGACTAGAGCACAGCTGCATGATTCTGACTTGCTGTAACCTTGACCTCCTGGGCTCAGGTGATCCTTTCACCCACCTCAGCTTCCCAAGTAGCTGGGACTACAGGCACATGCCACTATGCTCAGTTAATTCATCTTATTTTTATTTTGTATAGAGATGAGGTCTCACTATGTTGCCTAGGCTGGTCTTGAACTCCTGGGGTTCAAGCCATCCTCCCACCTCGACCTCCCAAAGCTGGCATTAAAGGCATGAGCAATCATACCCAGTCCTACTTTTTTGCTTTTAAGAACTTCATAGAACTATCTGGTGAAGACAATTGGAGATCAGAAAACTGTTTTGAAAACAGAAATTATCTAATGCAGTCCTTACTCATAGCATCCTGGATATTTAGGCATTTAATTGAAAGTGGCCACAAAATGGCTTTTAAAATGTTCACTTTTCCAAGTTTATAAGCTGTGGAAATCTCATCTTCCTGCTGGCATAGATTACTATTGTGAAAAAAAACATAATGAAAAGAAAATACCCCATGTCGTGAAAGCTATTTGAAGCTTGCCTTGCTGTAGGACTAATTCTAAAGGATTCCTTAAGATTCAGAAAATCAAGAAAACCCAAGAGGAACTCAAATGCTTGAATCCTTATCTCTGCTACTGCGGATCATGTCATTGGACACTCCAGAAAATGAATATGTCTTGAAGTGGATGAAGTGTGTGATTAAGTCCCAGAGTCGGGTGAGCATGGCATAATAATGCTTGACAAGTTCTTAGAGTGTTTAAATAGCAAGCAAGCAAGAAAATGGTTTCCCACAGCATGAGGAGAACTTGCAGGACCAAAACTGAATTGGCAAATGGAAGCATTTGAATGACTTTCTAGAAATATTTCCTAATGGGGCCATAGTCGGGACAGGGGAATTGGTTTGCTAGGGGGAAGTGGTTGCAGCAGAAGTTTTGAAGTAAATAAAAGAAAAGACATCTGAGACTACACCACAGGGAACATTCCTACAAAGCTAGCTATTATTACTCTCTTCTTAGGTCCAGCATCAGAAGTGGCAATGCTACATGAGCATAATGCTTTTCTGTGAGGCATACGTACACAAAATAACCCATTCAACCCTCAGGTGAGCTTGAAAGTGGCTTGTTCAAAGTAGCACAATGGGTAAGTGTGAGAGATGAGTCTCCAATTCACAGTCTCATTCAGCCACTAGTACTCTCTCTACTACAGAGCAGAACCTGGAATCCAGAAGCTAGAAGCTGTGGCTGATACTGAAAGAATTCACTTGATGAGGTCTACATAATTCCCTAAGTTGATGTGGACTTATCTGTAAGAAAAGGACAATCTCCTTCGAAACATCTAGGGAACCATAACAACCAGGATTCTTGATTATAGAAAACAGAATCCAGCCACTGCTTTGTTAAACTCTGGTCTTTGAGCTATGACCACCATGTTTTCTTAGCTTTGGCCCCCTCCCCTACCTTGGAGAGGTGAATCTCCTTTCTCTCATGCTCTCTCTCTAGTTTACTTTCTAAATAAACTTTGCTTGAAAACGTTTTAAAAACAAGAGAGAAAGAAAACAGAATCCATGCTAGGTGGTTTAGGCAGAGAGGCATTTATTATGGAGGTGGCTTACAAAGTTTATGGGCGGGAGAAAGAATGAAGCAGACCTGAGGCAAAAGTGCTAGGTAGAGTCCCACATAAGGTGGGTCTAAGTACTTAGAAGTTAAACCTGACCTTCAGGCTATTGAAATAAAACGTGTACTATTCTTCTACTTTGAGAAACGTAGCTCTGAAATGACCTGGAGAGTCAAAATTGACCTGAGAATGCCAACTCCTCTGAGTTTCTCATCAAAGCACAATCCCCTGGGGAAAGCATGACCCCAGGGCCCGGCCAAGGATCCCAGCTCTTTTCTGCCCATCTCTGGCTCCATTCTGAGCAGCAAGGGCCTTGTGCGCCTGCGTGTAGACACCACAGCCCCATGTCCAAGCTCTGTCTGTACTCCTGGCAACAAGCTGCCCTGGGGGTGACCCTCAGACACTGGGGATGTGGTAATTTCTCAGGGAAGAAGTCCACACAGACACTGGAAGCAAGCTAAAGACCCTTTGGCCAAAGAACATGGGTTTACGGTTCCCAGGCACAATCTGGGGTTAGAGTATAAGTACATCCCTGTAGTCCCACCTACTCCTCACTCTGTATAAAGGAGAGCCAGTGAGGAACCTCTGATGTGTTGATTCCAGGTCAGGGACCCTTCTTTCCTGAATCTCAACCTTCCTAAGGGACTTGTTCAAAGAACTCTGGCTGCCAAAATTACCCTGCCATTTTGCACCTTCGATGCCAAGGACAGACCCCTGGAACTTGCTTCACAGCTGAACTTACGTCACAGCTGCCTGGGGAGAAGCAAACACTTCTGCAACTGTGTTTGCCAGGAGATTGGATCTCTTCAGGCAAGATGGGCGTCCCCTTTGCTGATTTCTTCATACGGAGTCTCCTGCATGTGTATCTGCTTAGTGGAGCCTGAGACAGGGTAGGAACACAGCTGTGAATGTTTAGTCTTTGCATCTTCAATTCCTCTGTAAGATACATTAGAAGTACATTGAAATGTGTGACCGCAGGACACCCAGACCTTTGCAACATTGTTGGAAAAGAAACTTTATTGAGATACAAATAGAAACAACTTGGATACTACGGCTTCCTGCCACCCCCATGGTAAAACCTGCCATGATGAATTTATCGGTAGTGCCTACTGGGAGCCCGGTGTAGGAAAGGATTCTGAGGTTATCTGGACCCAGTGAGAAAGCATTTCCTTGAGTTTTGGTATCAGCCATGGTTAGGAGGGCAGGGGTGTTGCACACACCATCTCTGGAGGCAGGACTATGTCTTAGACATAAGTAAATAGACACTGAGAAAGGTTTTGTTAAATGAATGAATAAACAAGTGAATTAACAGCTAGGACTTCAGGCGGGAGTTGAAATGATTCTGAATTTTTCCATCCTGTAATCCTAATCCATTTAATTGTATCTATCTGTAGTATAATGAGTTAAGGAAGGAAACAGATATACTCAAGAGGGGTCAAAGGAGGGGACGTTTGTAGAAGTTGAAGTGGCAGAAGAGGAATCCCGTTTAGGAAAACGGTCCACGTTGAAAGGAGACAGACCCAGATTCTCTTAAACTTCTTCCCATTCTCTCTGATGCTACATGGGTAATACCACCAGTTGCAACAAGCAAACCCCCACAGTTCTGTGGCTTCATGTGAGAGAAAGGTTCTTTCACATAGTCATGTGACCAGCTGTTTCTTGTTGGTGGGGGAAGGAGGCTAAGGCTTAGGAAGGCTTGGACTTCAGGCACAGGCTGCCATATATACCGAGCAGACGGGAGACGGAAGTGAAGAGAAGGACACCAAGGACACCTGCTCTGTAACCATCTCAATCCGAGAAGCGGCACATAGCACTTCTGCTCACCGGTCCATGCATGAAATAGTGGTATGGCCTTACTTGGTTGTAGGGGTGAGAGTGAGAATCAGTTCTGTGTGGGCACTGCTTCCCAGAAACCACTCTACACCAGTTCCAATCCAAGTGTGGTCCAAGGACCACAGCATGAGTGTCACCTGTGGACACATTTAAGACGCACATGGCTTCTACTCACGTGACTGAATCGGATGACTGGGGCTGGGGCCCAGAAATTTGTGTTTTAATAAGCCCTCTTTTAATTGCTAAAGATTGAAAAGCTCACATTCGCATCCTGGGATGAGAGCTTCTAACTCTGGTGAACAGATTGCCATCTCTGTGCATTCCAGTGCACCAATATTTGAAGTCCTTTCGAGCAAGGCGATTGTACTCCTCTTCCTCTTAAAAGTCAGGCTTCATTGTGTGGTTTACTTTGGCCATTAGAGTGTAAACAGAAGGTCAGGGCCATATTCAACTGGAGGTCTTAAGAGCCAGATATTGTTCTGCTACTTCCTATTTCCTCATGTCACTGTGAACGGCAAAGCCCAGATAATAACAGCTCTTTGGTCAGTCTATATACCAGAAAGAGGAGAGCAGGAGATGTAGAAAGGAGGCCTAGTTGCCATGAAAAAGGTTCATTTAACTAACCTTCACCCTCACCATCACCTAACCCTAACTCTAAACCAACCATAACCCTAATCGTAACCCTAATGCTAACCCAACCCTACCCCTAACCCAACCCGACCCCAACCCTAACCGTAACCCAAACACCTTTGTGGTTTTAAGCTTTGAAATGTTGAGGCTTTTTGGTCACCATATCATTACCCTGACTGTCATGCACACTTTCCCAACCTAGAACTATGAATGGCACGTTCTCAGCCTGGTTTTGCAAAGTTGTTCTCCATGGTGTCATTTTCTACTTGTCTGGCACTATGCTAAAAATATTAATGTGCTATTCCCAAGTGAATAGTGGTTTCTGGTTTTTCACACTTACCCATTGGCTATTTTTAGACCTTTCCATTCTTCAAGTATGGATGGTATCTAGAAAGCCTGGCTGTTTGTACAGGCCGAGTTTTTTTAAAAAAATAATTTTCTTTATTTTAATAGACTTAGAGCTACACATGGTTTTTGGTTACGTGGCTGCCTTGTACAGTGGTGAAGAAGTCTGGACTTTAAGAGTGCCTGTCGCGTGCATTGGTGCACATTGTATCTGACAGGTAATTTTTCATTTCTTTGTCCCCCCCATCCTTCCCCTTCTGAGTCTCCAGTGTCCTTTATGCCATTCGCTATGCCTTTGCAGACCTTTGGCTTAGCTCCCACTTATAAGTGAGACCATGTGGTATTTGGTTTTCTACTCCTGTGCTACCTGACTGAGGATAATGGCCTCCAATTCCATCCAAGTTGCTGCAAAAGACATTATTTTGTTCTTCCTTATGGCTGAGTAGTAATCCATGGGGAAACACACACACACACACACACACACACACACACACACACACCATAGAATGAATACACGCACACACAAACACACACACACACCACATTTTAATTATCCACTGATCCGTTGATGGACATTTAGGTTGGTTTACTTTTTTGCAATTGTGAATTGTGCTGCTATAGACATGTGAGTGCAGGTGTCTTTTTTGTCTTTTTTCTACCTCTGTTCCTTTGAGTATATTCCAAGGAATGAGACTTCTGGATCGAATGGGAGATCTACTTTTAGTTCTTTGTGAAATCGCCACACCGGTTTTCATAGAGGTTGTACTGATTTGCACTCCTACCAACAGTGTATAAGCGTTCGCTTTTCACCACATCTGTGCCAACATCTATTGTTTTTTGATTTTTAAAATAATGGCCATTTTAATTGGATAGAGTAGTATCTCATGGTTGTTTTACTTTGCATTTCCCTGATTATTATTGGTGTTGAGCATTTTTTTCATGTCTGCTGGTCATTTGTATATCTTCTTTTGAGAAATGTCTGTCATGTCACTTACCAACTTTTTAATGGGGTTATTTGTTTTTTCCTTGTTCATTTGTTTGAGCTCTTTGTAGATTCTGGATGTTAGTCCTTTGTCAGATGTATTATTTGTGACAACTTTCTCCCATTCTGTAGGTTGTCTACTTACTCTGTTGATTATTTCTTTTGCTGTTCAGAAGCTTTTCAGCCTAATTAAGTACCACTTATTTATTTTTGTTTTTGTTGTGTTTGCTTTTGGGATCTTAGCTATAAATTCTTAGCCTAGGCCAATGTTCGGAAGAGTTTTCCTCCTTTTTTTTTTTTTTTTTTTAGTTTTCTTCCAAAATTTGTATGGTTTCAGGTCTGACACTTAGGTCTTTAATCCATCTTGAGTTAATTTTTGTATATGGGAAGAGGCAGGGATCCAATTTAAATTTTCGACCTGTTGCTACCCATTTCTCCCAGCACCATTTGTTGAGTAGGGTGTCCTTTCCTAGGTGTATGTTTCTGTCTGCTTTCAAAGATCAGTTTGTTGTTGATATTTGGGTTTATTTCTGAATTTTCTATTCTGTTTCATTGGTCCATGTGTCTCCTCTTGTACCAGTACCATGCTATTTGGTTACTATAGTCTTGTAGTGTAATTTGAAGTTGGGTCGTGTGATGCCTCTAGCTTTGTTATTTTTGATTAAGATTGCCTTGGCTATTTGGACTATATTTTTGTTCCATATGAATTTTAGAAATGTGCAAATATAATTCTTTTTTTCTTTTCTTTTTTCCCTTCTGTTTTCCTTTTTTAAAAAAAATATTTTATTTTAAAGACATGGGTACAATTCAGAATTAGATATACAAGTGGTCATTATACAGGTAAAGTTCGGGCTTCCCTTTGGTCCCCACTTCACCTGGATTGAGATCAGGTACCCTTATTAATATTGTGTGCCTCTACCCCCCAGCAGTGCCCTGCTACTGCCAATCCCTCTCTTATAGTATTATGGTAAATATTCAGGGTTCACTTATGAGTGAGAACATGTGATACTCAGTTCTTTGTTTCTCTGATAGATCACTGAGTATTATAGATGCTAAATCCATGCAAGTTGCGGCAAAGTCCATATGTCTGTCCTTCTTTATGGTTGGATGATATTCCATTGTGTATATGTAACACATTTTTTTTATCCAGTCCAGTTTCGATGGACAACACGGTTGGATCCATGTTTTTGCTACTGTAAATAGTGTCGCAATAAACATCTGTGTGGAGGTATCTTTTTTGTATAGTGATTTAAGTTCCTTTGTGTATATTCCCAAAAGGTGAATTGCTGGGTCATATGGAAGGTGAATTTCTAGTTCTTTTAGAAATCACCACACTGGTTTTCATAGAGGTTGAAGTAGTTTGCATTCCCACCAACAGTGTAGAAGCATTCCCCTTTCTCTGCCTTCTTGCCAGCATCTGTTGTTTTTTACAAACAGAATTCTTATCTGAAGTTTGTCTGGTTTTGGTGACCCTGATTTTTTCGTGTTAATATTTGTGAAAAGAATCCTGCAGAAATAAAATATCACTTATGGAAGTTCTTGTTCTATTTTCTAGGTCCCAGTCAATCTATTGTCTTTACCTTCCAGGCTCAAGAGTTCAGTGGCAATAATTTGATTTATTGGAAATCTGGTTTAAGGAATTCAAAGACAAGTTGAAACACAAAAAGCTCAGACTGTTAGATTAGAAGGATGTCTTAAGTGGTCTGCTGGAATCTGACTTAAACTTGATCAGCATACATATTAACACAAATTACATATGATTGGCAGTGTTGACAACTCAAGTTATGAATTTAGGATTAGGGTAGCAGCATGTGATTTTTTTTTTTGGAGGGGACGGCAAATTTATCTACCTAATTTTGTTAAGCTTAGACTAGTATTAGCATAATGACTTTGTGTTTCCTGAGTGTGGTTCTCTGGCCAATGAGACCTGGTGCCCAGGGATTAAAATTGGAACATAACCAATGTACAGTAAAATGTCAACCATCTCTCTGGAACATTAAGGAAATGAGTTGTTCTGGTTACAAAGTTCATATGTATAAAAATAGGTTCATATAAACTATTTTTGGTGAACATCTTTGAAAAAATATATATATACTTCCCAGCTTTATTAAATAGAACATTCTAATTTGATCTTGTCTTGATGACTCAATCATAAATTATTCTAACAGGCTTTAATAGAGCCCACTGAGTACAGGGACCTGTGTTTGAACCTGTGGGGGATCCAGCTTGGGATTCTGGTACCAACTTTTCAGAGGTTTTCTGTCCTCTTCGTTAACTCTTGGACTGCCAGCTGTCACTTTTTGATACTGCCAGTGTGTGTCTCTCTGATAACCCGCTGCCTCTGGGATTCCTTGAACTGGGAGACCAGACAATCGTGCTTGTTAAAGTTATGTCTAAAATACAAGCAAATTGCCTCCAAATGCAACCCCCAGGAATCTTCCTATTTAAAAAAACGTGCATGAGTTTTATTATAGCTCTTTTGCCTGATCAGTGGCCCATTTTCCTTTCTTTCTTTATGTGTCAGGAAGGTGGGGTTGCTAGATTACTGGGTTTAGTGCAGGCGAAGTGCTTTCATTGGGTCTATTTTGAACACAGTTGTAGAATATTGACTAGAGGTGGAATGTCATAGTTAGATGAGGCTAATGGGAAACCTAGATGTCATGCTTTGCATTTTTAGAGCCCTTTATACTTTCATAATGTTCTCCTTACTCACATCTTGCATCTGTCATTTTGGTATAATGTTAACATCGTGTTATTTTTGTAGACATCATGACCATACAGTTGTTTTAAACTATTCTTGCTAATAAGTACAAAAGTGTCTTAACTTGGTCTTACAGAGAAGTAAAAATGTCTAACTTGTTGCTTGTTTTCTTCCTTCTAAACATTTGTCTTCTTTTTCTAGGGAGCCTGGTTTTGTGAAAAAGATCTGAAATCAGCAACTCTTGCTTTGTCTACTGGTGCCACAGATGGGTCACTAGCAAAGGCCCCCCTCTTTTTCTTTCACTGAGCTTTCTTCATGGAGGATAACGTGAGGTAATAGGGTAGAGGAGGCACGTAGGTATGGCAAAGATAAGTGGGAGGGAAGCAAAGAAAGGCATGGATTCCGTGCAACAATTAGAGTTTTCTACACGTAATCCCTCTGAAAAGCATTAGCCAAGGCTCTTCAGAGCTTTTTGTTTCTTGTCGGTCACAGAACTTTTATATTCTCCAAGCACCTGGGATTGTTACCGCATGTGTGCTCGTGAAGAAAGCGACCCCTGCCAACCTGTGCTTCAAATGGGCATGTTTAGTGCTGGGAGAGAACCGTTTTGCCACACATGCAGGAGTGCTCCTTTTCAGTTCTTTCGCCAATTGACATGGAAGGTATGATTTATCACCCTAGGCCAAGTCCTTTGTATGGCTGGGATTAGATAGAACATTCCAGACCTCCTCGGTGCCCCTTTTCCTCCTCGTTGAGCCACTACCTGTGGTGCTATGACAGAGATGAGGGAAGAGCCGAACACGTGTTTACAGTTACTGTGGTGGCAGTGGATGATTGTAGAAGACTTGACAGAGCTATAAAAACTGGACCTGTTGTCTCAGAAACCAGTGGAGGCTGCCTGACTGGGAAGGGAGCATGAGAGGCCACACAGAGCATGAAAAGAAGCCGCCATTAAATGAAAACCAGGCATTGTTCTTACACGACCATTTTCTTGCTGGTGGACTTGGCCTCTGAACTTTAGGCCCCAACAAAAGACTGAGGGGCAGATAGGCTGCAAGAACAATGAAACCTACTTTTCTGTTTCACGAAGTAGGAAGAGCCAGAGTTGGCTTTCTGTTCATTAATCCATCCACCCCTCCCTTCATCCACCTATTCACCCGTTCATCTATCCATTCCTTCTACATGGAACTCAGTAATTTTCTCCAAGTATACATCTGGTCATGGTATTCCCCGCTTTAAACTCTTTCTTAGTTTTACCTTCAAGGTGAAGTTTGGACTCCTGAATGTGGCCTCCTTTGTCTTGTAAAATCATAGTCAAGCCTTTGCTTCTCTAGTGACATCTCTTGTCCATCCCTCTCTCCTTCTTACACACTCTACACTCCTGTCACACAGGGCTTCTTTCAGTAACTTGAAAGAATCATGCTTTTTCTTGCCTCTGGAGTTTGAGCAAGTTCTTCTTTCTCCTTCCTCTCTATCCTCTGCTTTCATGACCTTTGATGGTCCATCTCTTCCCCCTAAGAAGCCTCACTTGTGCTAAATGCTCTTAGAGCATTCTCTGGCCTCCCATCAGCCCCGTAGTAATAAATAACTCTACCTTCAATGCATCTGCCTTTTTATTATATTTCAAGCTCCTTAAAGGCATTGATGACACTTATTTTTGTTGTTGTCGAGACCCTAATATCTAGCACAAGTATGTTATATAATAAGAGTTTAGCAAATGTTTGTTGTATAAAAGAGCATGACCAAGATTGACAATGTAAAGATTGGGTTTTGCTGACAAGCGATTTGGGTATGTATTCTAGCTTCACCATTTATTAAATGCACGAATTTGGGCAATCCATTTCATCTGCTTGTGCCTTGGCTTCCTTGTCTGTGAAGTAGCAATAATAGTACAGTCATGCATTGCTTAACAGCAGGAATATGTTCTGAGACATGTGTTGTCCTGGTTGTGCAAGCATCATAAAGTGGATGTACACACACCTAGATGGTATAGCCTTCTATACACCCAGGCTATAAGGTACAGCCTATTGCGCCTAGGCTACAAACTCTACTACAAGTTCCTGTATCGAATACTGTTAGCAATTGTAGCATAATGGTATTTGTGTTCACATAGCTAAACATGGAAAAAGTAGAGGAAAATATGGTATTACGTTCTTAGAGGACCACTGTTATATATGTGGTCTGTTATTGACTGAAATGCTGCTTTTTGGCACATGATTGTATATCCTTCTTATGATGTGGTTAAATGTACTGACTCATGTCAAACACTTAGACTACTGTCTAGCACATATCATACACTTGGTTCTATGTGATTATAATTGTCTTCTACATGTAGGGCTCTAGATGTAAAATGTGGTGGAATAAAATACATATGATCTGCAGGTCATTTCGGCAGCTGGCTTATTTCTTCTAAGCCTCATAGATGGCTCTCCGAGATAAGCTGAGTACCAACACTAACATGGACTCTGGGAGACAGGTTGCTCTAAACCAGGTTTAGGGGCTCAGGACCATCATTCTGACTCCTGATGTGGCATGATCTCTGTCAAGTTCAACTGCTCCCCATTCCTGAGCCTGAATCCTTGCTAGAGTTTCTGTCCTGTTCTTTCACAACTTTGCTTCTTTTCCAGAACCCTGGTACCTCTGAGAATGGGGGCTGAATCTGCCACTAAAATATCCCTTCCTATATCCTGATGAGTGGAGTCCTGTTCCTAAAACCCAGACCCTCCTGGGGCCATGCTGCCTTTCTGATGCTGACCACTTGTCCATACGACTTTTATCTGGAATGCTCATCACCATGTTCACCCTGCCTGACTTTGAAACCCCCATATGACACTGCCTGCCTGCCTGCCTGCCTGGATTGCTTTGCCTCTCCTGCATAGTGGCCATGCTTTCCTGGCCTGTCTGGAGTATAGCTGGGTCTGCCTCCTATTACTTACCCTACCCTTTCTTACATAAGAAGGTCCTCAATCTGAGTCTTTCTACTCAGTTTTATCTTACCATCACCCAAGTCCTGTTTAGAGCATCTCTGCCTATAAGAAACTGCCATGTCTTGGGGAGATAATATATGTCCTTAAGTGACAAGTAAAGAAAGTTGAAAGTCAGAAGTAACTAGAAACATCAGTGGAAGTTGCCTGCTTATAAGATTTTAAAGAGTAGACTAGAATTATTCAGGGGAAAGAAAATGTTTTATTCTGGTGAAATCTACACCAACACTCCAGGAAAGAGGCAGACTAGCCGCTAATTGGACAACATGCAAACTGTGTCCCCATAGAGGGCTCGCCATAGGATTCATGGCTCTCTCTGAGGCCATATAGTGAATGGAGAAACCCTTCTGTTAACACCAAAGTGCATAATTAAAGGTGCTGGAAGGAATCCTACTTTCTACTCCCAAACCTTCTGTGATTAGGTAATCATCTCATGGAGAATGCCTTGGCATGCCATCTAAGGCATTATAATGGTGATGACCAACTTCTGAGTCAAACCTTATAGTCTGACATGGATAAAAGTGATTGAGGTTGGAATAGAATGAGGACTCTGAGCTGGAAAAGAAAAACAATTTGTGGCTGTTTTATGTCTCACTTATGTTGCTTCATGATGTGTGGTAGTTCAATCAAAGTTGGGGTGCATCATTTCATTTTGAGGAATTCAGTAAAAGAAGCAGTAAATTTTAAATAATAAGCATTTAACTGAGTCCAAGTACATAAACATGACCGGTCATTATTTTCTCTCCTTGCAAATGTGTTGGAGAAAGGATAAATTTCTTCTTTGACGCTGCCCATTGGAGGCAAGAGGGAGACATTCTCTCCTTCAGTCAGTGGTCTAGCTGTTCTGTTTGCCTGATATAGAGAAAATGAGAAAGTTTTAGTGTTAGACGGATCTAAGTTTTTACCTCTCCACCATCTCTAGTTGAATGATCTCTCTCTCCCTGAACCTCATCTGTAAAATGGAAGCAATAATATTAAATTCAGAGTGTTTTAGTGAGGATTAAATTCTGGGTTGCATGTAAAAGGTCTGGCATAGTGAGTAGTACACATAGGGACATAATCAATGAGTTCTCAGCTGTTCTTGTTAATTAGGGTCAGTGAATATGGAAGCAGGTCCGCCCTGGGAAGAATATTTACAGCACAGCCATGTTTGACCACGGCCTAGTGAAACATTTTTTCTCAGCAGAAAACTCCCAGAGTACTGGCTCATTTTGATGACCTTCTTTTCTTCTGGTTTTTGCCTTCTGTATCCAAATATACAAAGGTTATTCATGTTGGTATAAATAACCTACTTGCCTTCATACTTAAGATGTCAAAAACCCATGTTCATTTCATTTATTTTTCAAATTCCATCTTGCTAATTTCTTCCTGAAGGCACGAAGGGGTTTTCATTTTATTACTAGCATAATAAAGTCCAAGGTCATCTTGCCCCTCTCCTTATGGTCTCTCTCTGTTTTATCGGCTCTTTCATTGGTACTATTATTGTCTTACTCATTTGTTCATTAATTTATTCTTTTATTCATTCATTTTTTCCTCCTTTGTTCATTCATTAATTTAGCAAATATGTGTTGTATATACCATGACAAGCCTGAGTTGGCATTGGAGAACTAACAAACATCCCAAGAAGAAAGGCAGGCTAGAGTAATATTTAGGAATGAGAGTTTTAAAGTCAGAGACAGATCTCTCTTTGAACTTTGACTCCACTGTGTTTTAGGTGGCTAAACTGCCAGTCACATCACACTGCCTAGACTTCAGTTTCTCATATGTAAACTAGGAATCATATAAGTTCCTATTTTCCAGGGCTATTGTAAAGATGAACAAGACAATTAATGAAGGCAAATTTCTTAGCACACCATAAGCATAAGAACTCAATAAATGTTAGTGATGATGGTGATCTTTAATGACTTGGTCCTTTGTGGAGCTTAGATCTTACTAGACACATCACGTAAGTTTCCATGGAGCTACTGAAGATTTTTAAGCAAATGAATGACTGGAGTGTGATCACCTTTGATGCCTCTTTTTTCACAGTTCCCCATTTACAGCCAGATTTCAAGACTAGTTGGGTTATAGATCAATTTTCTCTTTTCCAATACCACTGAGAATGCCCCCATTCATCCAAAGTGTGGTTTTTATTGAAGCATTATCTAATTATCAAATGTAATTAAACTAGACTTCTTCCTAGGTAAAGAATAGTCTCCTTGGGCATTATCCTGCAGTAAAGAGGCTGAGCTGGGCTGTGATAGGATAATCACATCTTTGACCAAGGCAGTTTTCAGTGATTCAGCCACTGACTTGTTGAATTCTTATATTGGTGGTAGCCTCTCTGCTATTCTTCACATCTGTCTGTAAATTTAGAGATGTCTCCCTGGCTGAGGTTTTATGAAAATCATTAAAAACATGAATCTGTTAAGAAGAAAATATTCTTCAAATTTGCTTCATTAAACTCCCTTAAAATGAACTCTGGTACTGCCACTGAGGTGGCAAATAGATTCTATCACACATGCCATCTGTGTCAATTTGTTCTTGCTGTGGAACATAGCACTCCACATTTAGTGGTCATTTTTCATGATCCTACAGGCAGGCTGAATGGTTCTGCTGATCTGGGCTGGGTTCTACTCATCTTGCTGGCTCAGGTATCTGCAGTTGGCTGGCAAGCTGACTGGGGAGAACTAGTACAGGTTCAGCTAAGACAAGTTTGCTCTCTTCTATGTGTTCATTTGCTTCAGTGGGCTAGCCCAGGTGGATTCGCAAGGCAGTGGCAGGGATCAAAGAGAGAAGACAAAAACGCGCAAGCAACTTTTCCAGTCACTGCTGGTGTCAACTTTTCCCCATTCACCTAAACAAGTCGCATGGTTAAGCCTAGAGTTAGTGTGGGACGGTAATACCAAAAGGCGTAGATATAGGAGGCATGAAAACCTGGGGCCTCCAGTTTACCATATTGTGCTTTCTGGGCACAATTACTAAAATGCTACCAAATGCAAAACACACTCACTCTCATCCCAGAATCCTCCAAAATCTCTTCAAGTCATGGCATCATGCTTTATGTCTGGGGCATCCGCATAAGTGTTCATATAAGGCTCCTTTTTTTTCTTTTTTTTGTGAGTTGGAGTCTCACTCAGTCACCCAGACTGGAGTGCAGTGGCCGCTCCCAGCCACTGCAGCCTCGACCTGCTGGGCTCCGGCGATCCTTCCGCCTCAGCCTTTCAAGTGGCTGGAACTACAGGCGCGCGCTACCACGCCCGGCTAATTTTTTGATTTATTGTAGAGATGAGGTCTCGCTTGCCCAGGCTGGTCTCGAACCGCGGACTCAGGCAATCCACTCACCTCAGCATCCCAAAGGCGCGGGAT
>CAUYQG010221110.1:0-30000 GCA_963574415.1 Tarsius wallacei
GCCTGTAGTTCCAGCTACTTGGAAGACTGAGGCGGAAGGATCGCCGGAGCCCAGCAGGTCGAGGCTGCGGTGGCCGGGAGCGGCCACTGCACTCCAGTCTGGGTGACAGAGTGAGACTCCAACTAAAAAAAAAAGTATAATTTGGGATAAAACACCCTTTAGATATCAAGTGAAGACTTGGCATATCAATTTGAGAAGTCAACAGTTTACGTGAATATTGAAGTAACCAATATTTAAAGAAAGTTAATGTAAAGATAATGCAAAAGAGTGAATTCTAGCAACATGGTTGACTGCTAAAATTTCTGGTCACTTCTTTTCAAATAGAAATGGCGGTTTTTTAAATAAATCAAATGAAGGAAAGAATCTGGTATCTAGTATTATTAATCTGGTATTATATGATTGTCTGGTGATTCATGGAGACAGTTTAAGAGGAGTAGGGGTGGGGGATAACCAAAAACAGAGAAAACGAAAGTAGAAAGTTTCTTCTAAACACTTTCCTAAAATTTAAAGGTGAGGTGATGACTGGAAAGGTATCTTGACAGACAACGGATTGCGTTTTTGCCTCTATAAAAAGCATTGTCCAGAAAACAATGCAATATTCTACATCTATCTCACCACAAGAAGCAGACAACATGGAAGAAGTATCTTCCATGCTTTCCATCTTTCAGGTTGCATTTATTTGCTTTCATCCATAATTCATTATTCTCCTTTTTCTAAACCACGATCCTATAGTTTAAGATCACTGCCCCAAATCACAAAACTATTGGGAAAAAAAAAAATTAGGAGATGGGACATGAAATTTTTAATTTTAACTTATCTGAGCCTTTTGCAAAAATTGTTTGGTCATGTGACCCTTGTCTCCTGACAACCTTGTCAACAAATGATCTGGGAAACATTATTTTAAAAAATTATTCCTCTGCATAGAACAATAAAGGATACCTATGTAAACAGCAATATGGCACACAAAAGATGACAAAATGCTACTTATATATTTGTCCTCTTATTTTAAGTTTATGTTAATGTATTTTAGGTTCAAGAGAGTAAACATATTTTATTATAGTAATAATTCTCATCCAGTAGTAGTAGTGATTCACCACCTAACTGAGTAAATTCTTATTTATTACCCCCCATTTGAGATTCACAAACCAATTTCACCACCTTGTCTTATTTTTTATTTGCTAGCTTGTGTGTGTTGTTACAGTTTAGTATCATGTGGCACTAGTATTCTGTGGTGTACATTTAAGCAATAAAACATGAAATGTGAAGAGTCTATCATATGCCAGACCCCATGCTAGTCACTTTTCATATCACAGTATATTTATTCCCTCTAACCCTTCTAACTATATGCTATATAATCACCATTTGTGTTTAAAAGTTTTAGAGAGATTAACTTATCTGCCCAAGGCCAGTGAAGTAGATTGGGACCAGAGACACTTGCCTGGGAAACACATATTCTTAAATACGATTCTCTACCACCTCTCATACGTTTACCCTGATAGATACTAAAAAGTTACTCGGTAAATGATAATTCCCAGAATAACTAATTCACTCTATTGTGGTCAATTTTTGTTCATTTTTAGCCTCATAAGAAAGTCAATTGGCTTTACTGCCAACTGATATTGTATTGAGTTCTGAGAATTATTATAAAATCATTTCAAAACTGTAGTTACAAAGAAATCTTTGTTAAATGAGCTACCCACTTGTATGAAATGACTTTGGATACAGTACACAGTTTTTATCGTTTTCTTAACTCTTTTACATTATATAAATTCAATTTCACATTTACAAAGTATTCCAGATAGCACTTGCTAAAATGAATATTGCATATATGGGCTTGTTAAAACCACTTGTCCTTTAGTTTTCTGCCTCCCCCTAAAGAAAATTATAAACCTGTAGGAATGACTGCCTATTGAGTTGTGTGGCTATGGAGTTCCACAATAACCCTGTTATTCTTACCCCACAAGATATTTCTATGCAATACAGTACACCTGCGTATTATTCTTACAATGCAAAATCCTATTAAAGTCAATGGTGCATGTATCCATTTCATTTCAATGTGACTTTGTGTAATAAAAATAAAATATAGTGAGGAGAATACATAATGAGTTGCCTGCCAAAACTGTTCAAAGTACAATTAAATAACAGAGGAAGTGAGAAATTACCTTAGTACAAAAGATGTATCCACAAATAGATTATTGTTAATTTAGGGTATGCCCCAAATTATACACAATTGCTGAAGACTTTCTGAGTCCACAAAGCATCAAAATACCCACGGGGATGATTAATAATATTCCCCTTCCTGGAAGAAAAATGTCAAAACACACTACTCATTTTTCTTTTAGTTTCTCGACAATTACTGTGCAACCCTACATGACAAGAACTATGGAATGTCATGAGCTGTACGTAATTTTTTAAAAAGTAAGATAGATTTTCCTTTACATCGCAATAAAAAATCAGTAATTAGCTAAGTATATTTGTTAGCAGTTTCAGAATATTTTTCATTGTTTCCAACCATATTTTTCCTGTGATCACAGAAAATTGAAAACCTTTTAATACTGAAATTTCATTTTTGCTAGACTCAGTCATTTTTAGTGAATGAATTATTTTGAAAAGAAATGTTGTATAGAAGAACAGGGGATATGATTGAATATGTGAAACATAACAAATATTGTGGATAGTTTATAATGAATTACTGAAATTTGTTATGGAATCACCTAGTTTTGAAATGTAGTTTTATTATTGTATTGTATTGTATTTATTTTTAGAAATCTATCAAGTGTTAGTTATGTGTCTTATTTCATGATGTTCCATTATGGAAATCTACTTTCTAAGTTAATATATTCCTTACTCGTGCTCCCCACATTAAACTATTTTCAATAAATTTAAAGCATTTTTTATCCATTGATTATCTCCTTAAGCATCACAGTTCATTCACAGTTCATTTCTGGAATTTGGAGTCAGAAAGACCTGCGTAACAACCTCAGTTCAGCCATTTCATGCTGTTTAACTTTGCATAATTTATTGTCTCTGATCCTTTTCCTTATATGTTTAAAAGTTGTTATTTATCTCACAAGTTATGAATTAAGATATCAGTTAGAAGAGATGAATGCAAAGCATTTGGCTCATAAGTAGGAACTCAATATATATCAGTCACATTTCCTGTCTTCAATTTGTAAATGATAATTGGATCTTATATTATAGAGTGCTCCCTCAATAAAATAGTAGACATGTTGACTTTCAATACTAGTCATATTTCTTTTATTTCTTATCATCTGTCTTTGCTAAATAAAATAGCTTCAGCTACTTCATCATTTCTGGATAATCTTGGCATGTATTTTGTTTATTTGTTTGTTTTTAATTCTATATTTGGCCCAAGCTGTTTCTTCATTCCACCAAAATTTTAATCTTTAAAATGCAGATGACATATCACCACTTACATAAAGTTTTTTGTTTTGTTTTGTTTTGTTTTGATTTTGTTTTTTTTGTTTTTTGAGTTGGAGTCTCACACTTTCACCCAGACTGGAGTACAGTGGCTGCTCCCAGCCACTGCAGACTCGACCTGCTGGGCTCCGGTGATCCTTCTGCCTCAGCCTTCCAAGTAGCCGGAATTACAGTTGCGTGCTACCATGCCCGGCTAATTTTTTGAATTATTGTAGAGATGAGGTCTCGCCAAGTTGCCAAGGCGGGTCTCGAACCCTCGGGCTCAGGTAATCCACTCACCTCGGCCTCCCAAAGCGCAAGATTACAGGCTGAGCCACAGAGCCCGGCCTACCTGAAGTTTTCAATAACATCCCTGTAGACTCATATTTCCTCTTTGAACTCAGAGGAACAAGTCAGCATAGTAAAAAAGAAGTTGGTAGAATCTGTAGTCCTAAAAATGAATTAGATCTAGTCATCTTTGTCTTCTTGTAACGTACAATCTACTCGGAATTATATGTGTGCAGACACTGGGTAAGATTAATATGCATGTATGTGTTAGATCTAGATGCCATATGCATCTATCTCCTACCTATCTATTCACAGAACAGTACGTAAGTTAAGTAATTAAGTTAAAATTAGGATATTTTACCCAAGAAGAGCTAAACACTCTTGAAAAATAGAACCATGCTCTACTTGAATTTTTCTGTTTTAAAACTTACTACAAAGTTAGAGTAATCAAGAGAGCATGTACTGGAAAAAGAATAGAAATATAGATCAGTGGAACAAACTCTTGAGTTCAGAAATGAACCTTTGTATTTATGGTCAAATGATTTTCAACAATGGTGTCATGATATAATAAGGAAAGAATAGTCTTTTCAACAAAGAGTACTGAGAAACTAGATATTCACAGGTAAAAGAATATATTATTTTACACCATTTATAAAATAATAATTTAAATCAATTATAGATATAAACATAAAAATAAAAACTATAAGACAATTAGAATAAAATATAGGAGTGAATTTTTATGACCTTGGTTAGACAAAGCCAGATATAACTACAAGAGTATAAGTGATATAAGAAAAAAAAAGTAATTTGGACTTCCTTATAATTAAAAACTTTTGTGTTTTAGATAACACCATTAAGAACAAGAAAAGACCCATAAAACGAAGAATATTTGTAAATTATATGTCTGACCAGTTTCTAGTACTTAATGCATGTGCAAAGGGTGGCCCCCCCCAAAAAAATGACATTATTTTTTGGAGGCTGCCCTTGTGACATACTCAGAATTTGTTCCTCTAGATCAAACGGTCTACCAATATTTTTATCTGGAAGTTTTGAAAAGGTTGCATCATGATACACGGAAGAACTATCCTGTGTTGTGACAAACAGGTGACTGATTCTTTTACCATGACAATGCGCCTGTCCTCACCTCCCTGAGTGTTCAGCAGTTTTTGGTTAAAAACAGCAAGCCCCTCCCCCCTTACCTCCTTCACTGTTCACCCAATCTCACACTGACTTTTTGTTTGTTTGTTTTCCTGAACGGAAAAAAAGTCCTCAAAGGAAAACGTTTTGCCAGTGTAGAATAGGTATAACAAAAAATGGCAGAAGCTCTAAGAGGCATCAAAATTGAGTTCAAAAACTGTTTTAAGCAGTGGAAAGAGTGTCTCGATAGGTGTATTGCAACAAACAAAGAGTACTTTGAATGTGACTGAAGTTTAAACATATAAGAATAAATACACAATTTTTAAAATGAATCAATTCCAGTTTTTTTATCCACTCCCCCATATTGAGAACTATTACAATTTAACAGCAAACAGATGAACAACCTAACTAAAAAATGAAAAAAGAACGTGAGCAAACATTTTCCCAAAGATATGCAAATGCCAAAAAGTTTTTCTATATCATTAATCATTAAGAAAATGCAAGTAGCCGGACTCGGTGGCTCATTCTGTAACCCCATGCTTTGGGAGGCTGAGGTGAATGGATTGCCTGAGCCCGCGTGTTCGAGATCCGCCTGGGAACTTGGCAAGACCTCATCTCTACAATAATTCAAAAAATTAGCTGGGCATGGTAGTGCGTGCGTAGTTCCAGCTACTTGGAAGGCTGAGGCGGAAGGATTGCCGGAGCCCAGCGGGTCCAGGCTGCAGTGGCCAGGAGTGGCCACTGCACTCCAGTCCGGGCGACAGAGTGAGGCTCCAACTCAAAAAAATAAAAAATAAAAAAAATAAAATGCAAGTCAGGGCTACAAGATATCAATTCATACCCAGTAGGATGTCTATAACTAAACTTATGAAAAGTAATATTTTGTCAGGGATGTGGATAAATCAGAACCTTTATACATGACTGGTGAGAATGCAATATAATACAATCACTATGGAAAAGGTTTTAACTGTTCCTTAATAAGATGACCATGGAATTTTCCTATAATTCAGCAATTTCATTTTTAGGTATATGTCACAAAAACTTAAAAATAGATTTTTGTTTTGTTCAAACAAAAACTTGTATACAAATGTTCATACCAATACTATTCACAATAGCCAAAAGGTATAAATCATTCAAATGGCCATACACTGATGAATGAATAAAAATTACCCGTTCATATAATGGAATATTATTCAGTCATAGAAAGAAAGGAAGCATTTTTACAGCATGGATGCACTTTGAAAATGCTGTTAACTAATTAAGAGAAATCAGTCACAAAAGGCTACCTAGTATATGGTTTATTTATATGAAATGTCAAGAGTGGGTACATCTATAGACACAAGGTGCAGATGAGTGGTTTCCGGAGTCTGGGGGATGAAGAAGACTTGAGGGGGACTGAAAAATACAATGAGTTAGACAAACTTCACAGTCTGAGAGACTACTACCCATAAGAATGTCCTTACTTCAGCCACCAACTGCAAATGTAGGTGTTCTTAGGACCACCTTCACTTCAGATGAACTGAGTACAAATTTTGAGGGGCCCCACCCAAACCTCAGGTTCAATACTTTTTAAGAACAACTCACAGAACTCTGCACAATGACACATTTATGCATATGGTTTTATTATAATAAAATAATACAAATTAGTATCAATCAAAGGAAGGAACATATATGGTGGACTCTGGGAGGTGTCCGAATGCAAAGCTTTCTCTCCTCCTCCCCTGTGGGTTTCTGAGCAGCATTACCTTCTCCTGGATACAATCTATAATAATACTCAGAAAGTATCAACAAGTAGAGAAACACATCCAAGACTTTGTTGTCCAGTGTTTTTATTGGGGCTTGATAACATACTTTGTGCATGACTGATCTTTAGTCTCTAGATGCTTCTAGAGGTTTGGGCTAATACCTTTAGTCTCTAGTTTATTTGGTGGTTGAAACTGATTTGACATATCTCAAATTCCTTGTTATATATCACAATGATAGACTAGCAGCCGAAGGCTCCAGTCAAATAAAGACACTCCTATCAGGCAGGGACCCAGAGATCACCCCCCAGTAACTGAAGGCAAAGGCCAAACCTCTTTTGGGTAAAGTTAATTCTTTGATATATAAGAAATAACGGCTTATAGATATAGGGAATTCTCTTTAAGAGGATGAAATGTTCTAAAGTTAATTTTAATGATAGTTTCACAACACTGTGGATATGCCAAGAAAAACATAGAATTGTACACACAATGGGTTAATTGTAAATTATGTGAACTGCATCTCAAAGAACTATTAAAAATGATAGATTTTCATAGGAATGGTCTTACCTAATTTGCTAAAAATATTGCATTTTTCTAAGTTTTTATTACTTCATTTTTCATTTTAAGTATTTAAGCTTTTATGATCATTAATGGCAATCTGTAAATTTTTTTGCATTGTCCAAGCTCAAAATATAGTTCCATCTCTACACTCAGAAGAAATAATTGTTAACGTGTTATCCCAATGTCCGTGTTTATCTAAGGACTGAGCAAAAGTTTCTCACAAAGTCTTAACAACAACAACAAACTACACTATTCCTTACACTAAGAAACTCACCCAAAGTTTATCTTGAAAGACAACTGAGAGCAGGTCTTTGAAAGAAGGGAAACGTTGAGTGGTTAGTCAAAGATTTTGTCAGTAAGTTACAAATTGAAGATGAGAAGTCCCAAATTGAAGACAAGAAGTTTAACTTCAAGTTCATTTATACAGCAGTGGCTTTTGCTGAAAGAATAAAACTGCTTGTTTAAAAGAAATGGAAGAAAAGAAAGGAGAAAAAGGAATTTCATGCAGTGTAAAATAGCTTTAAACATGCAGACTGTCTGAAGTTCTAGGGAGTTAGAAGTAAACATAACATTTTAGAAACAGAAACAGTCTACAACTGGTACAAATCTGACAAAAGACTAGAAATAAATGATGGATAAGATTGCCTAAGATGAAAAAGAAAGAAATAGCACTTAAATAGTACCCAGCCTATGCCCTACACACAGCTGAGTGGAGAGAGTGGTTAACTTTGATACCATACCATACTGGCTGTGGTTTGAAACTTAGTTATGTCACTTTCAATGTGACTTAGGAGACTTCACTGGATATTTTTTAAGCTCTAATTTCAACATTTGTACATTGGAAATAATAAAAATACAGACCTCAGATCTTTTGTTAGGATAAAGTGAAGTGAGCTAATATGTGAAATACATGTATCTCCTTATGTATACAATATATAGACATCATTGATGCCCACTTTAGCTGTCATTACAGCAAAAACAGCTAATATAATGAGCTCATCATGTTAAATCTATTTCACCAAAGGGTGCAGTAGGCATGACACCTTGGAAAAACAGTTGCACCACAATATGAAAACAAACAAAATAACTCAATTCCACTTATAAAACTCTCTAGCTTTTAAGGTAATATTTTTGCCTTCAAAATCAAGAAAAAATTCAGATATGGATAATGATCATCATTTTTCCATTTCAAATGACGTTTATAGGTTGCTAACATGTAACAGGAAAAAGATAATTTTTTCCATAATTCTTCATCTAAACTATTCTGTAAAAGTTTTTAGTAATAAATCATGGAATTTAGATTCTGCACACCCTAGATTAAGTCACTATAGCATTTAATAAATAAAGAAAGCCAATCAGATCAGACATGGTTAGAGATGTTTTTGTAAGTTTGACTGTTGGATAATTCATTACAACAAAGACTAGAAAATTAGGTTTTAATTATTTTCAGAAAAAAATTCATCTAGATAAAAGCTCTGTAAAATGTACTATTTTGACAGCTGATGACATAGCCAATTAACTATTCCAAAAAACAGTTAGGGTTTTAGATGAAATAATTTTGCCATCAAACAAAAGGTGATGTTGCAATATATTCATTCTAACCATACTGAGAATTTCAACAGTACACTAGAAAACAAATAAACTAAAAATGAGCCAGTGTTAATCTGATTTCATGGCATTAAATCCTAAAACACCTTTGAATTGTTAAAAATGAGAAGTTGAAGAGGTTGATAAAGCATTTACATATTATGAATATATCAATTAGATTTAATAGTTAAAGAAGGAAAATAATTTAAACCTAGTTTATATAAAAATACTGATGATATAGTTACAGATTTATTTCATAATGCAGACTGAATACCTTCATGTTTGAGTTCAAAAATGCTCAATCCAAACTACTTAGATTTCGTGTTGCTGCTGAATTTCATTGCATATTTCTGATTCGTTCTTAAAACCACGGGACCAACTACTGGCCATAAATCATGGCTGGTGAGATACCATGCCATACATTTTTAAACAAAATTGATAGAGTTTTTATTTAAAATAATTACAGAGTAATTCGCTTTTGAAAAAGAAAGTGGGAAGGAAGGAAAGGAGAGGGAGAGAGGGAGGGATGCTAGTTCGTAACTAATTAGTTAATTAGTTTCTATCGGAATGTTTTAGTAGGATTAAATGAAACTATTTACTGGGGCCCAGGTAAATGAATGCTTTCTGAAGTTTATCTTATATATGCCTATAGTTTGTTCCCACACATTATATATATATATATATATACACATCCAAACTTCTCAGAAACATATGTTCTTATTAATTTCATTTTTCAGAAGAAGAAACAGAGTTACAAATGTAGTTGGATTTGCTTAAGATTATATATTGGGAAGATGTAAAGAAGAGATCCAGAATTCTCCAAAGACTCAGCCACTCAATCTGACAACTTCTTCTGACTTCGGTAGTAGGGCATCAATAGCAAAGTAAGGCCAGAGCACCAGATGCATGTCTGAGATACCAGGAACCAAGAGATATTAGCAATTTTGGGGATGATCAGGGTGGCAGAATGAGTATGAGGTACTATGCACATATGCACATAAGGTATAGATACCTTGCTGCTTGAGTCTCAGTGCATCTTTTCTGGAAAAGGAAAGAAGGAAGGAAGGAAGGAAAAAGAGGAGGAAAAAGAGAGAACAGGAGGAGGAGGAGGAGGAGGCCACAGTGAAAGGAGTGGCAACCCCTGGCTCCTCCCTCTCTGGACTCTAGAGTGAAGATCCAAGCACATGCAACTAGGGGCAGATCAAATGATGATTCTTTCCACTGCCTCATTCTGTAGAAGCCAAAGACACCCTTAGCCTCCAACTTTATTGAACCCACAAACCTTAAATCTCTCTAGCTGTCATTCATATTTTACATATGCCCATTTTCCAATAACTTGTCTTTACTAACCCCAAATCACTTTACCTGCTAAAAGAAAGTGACAATAATGTTGTTACCTAAGGAAGCATATCAACAAGAAGCATCACTTATATTTGGGTCCATTTTTATTAACACAATTGAATAGAAATGAGAAGTCAAAAACATGTTCTAATTTGTTAGTAAAATTTTCATCTCTCTCCCTCTCCTCTCCCCCTTACACACACCCAGAAGCTTCATACAGAGTATCAGTTGCATTACCCATACTCTGCTCTCAACTAAGAAATCCCAACACACCTCCATTATCTTGGTGGAGTCTTATAGTCAAGTAAATTAGAGTGGCATTAAAAAATAATAAAAGTTAGGGGGTTTTTTGTTTGCTTGGTTGGTTGGTTGTTTTGATTTGCTTTTTAACACCTCTTCAAAGCAAACATTGTTAAAAACAAATATGGAATGTTCTTTACCTATTTGTTGTATTTTTAGTAAAACAAAGTCAACACATTTTAATGATTATAGACAAAAAAGTTGGCTGTCAGAGCCATTGTCGACATCCGCATTCAATTCACTCCTTGCTGAACAAAGATTAAGAGAATGGCAGATGGTGCCAAGTTGCGTAAAATATTTTCCCCTGACTGCAGTCTCAACCTCTTTCATTTTCTTCCTCTTTGGCAGCCTTCTCCAGCAGCTGTGTTGGCAGTGGTGACAGAACCTATCAAATGCAGGAAGCTGATGAGCTTTCAGAACTACCCTGTTAGGGTACTTAACATTTGCTTTGTACTCACCTACCATTCTCTGAAGTTTGTGAATGAACCTCCCTCATCCTCCAATCAAAACCCCTGGGAGAGTTCCAGGCTGGAAGATTATCATTTTTTTTTGTCATGCAGATTAGTTTACAGACCTTGGGGCTGTTTTCTTATTCACTGGGAGCAGAAAATAGGAACTCAGGCAAATGCTTGAGAACATAAGATAAAGTGTCTTTCCAGAAACAAAAAAAAAGTCAAATAAAATATTTATGGATTTGTATTACAAGTAGTAAGCAAAAATGTAGCTCTGGTGTGTTTTTTTTCACCTCTCGCATTTTTCTTGTCTACACTACCTTGTAGCAGAGTGTCTAAGCAATCCTCCCAGTCAATTATTTAAAAGAGGTCACTTTTACAATGCTGTACACTGTGTGAATGTGCACATGAATGTTTGTAATTTTTTCCAAATAGTGAATGCACTTTATGAGAAATTTCTGTTATGAAATGTTCAAATTAAATATAGTTGTCTGCCAGCAAGGAATATATCGTTCTTTAACTGTTCTTCTACCCGCCCCCACCTCAGTCTCCCATTCTCCATGGAGGCCTTTGATAAGATAGAATGAGTAGTTCTTTTCCTAACATGTTGAAGTTATTGCCTGAGAAGTGTGAAGCATTAGTGAGAGAAAGCGTCATTCATTTTGTCTCTAAGTCCCTCTGAAAAATGCAGAATATCTTGTGAATTATTTGGGGTTAAAAAATAAGGACATCTTACTGATTCCCAGAATTCAGCCAGGATCAAACTGTAGGAAGAGCAAGATCTATCATTAGAATGGAGGTAAAATCCTGGAGAGGCTAATGAAAGATGGGAAAGTGGTAGGAATGCTTTAGGTGCTGTAGGTGAAAGACAGAAAAGAGATCAATGAATGAAAGCTAGAATTCTCAGACACCCAGAGAAAAGTAGACAGCTTAAATAAGGAGATGATTCAATAGAAAAATTGTGCTCTGGACTTCCAATGTGTTCACAATTTGTAATAGAAAAACTTTTTTTTTTCTGAAAATGGATTCTTCTTTTATGTGCATCTAGGGTAACCAGGGGATCACACACAGTAAAGAAAAAGCAAGTCAGTCAGGGTCATGAGCCAAGGAGAATGACACATAGACTCTAAATCCATGAATAACTTGATTAGTTATTCAAAACCAATAAATTCTCTTAACTTCATTATAATTTGTAAGAAAGTAAAATTAACTTAGAATGTCTTCAACCACTGTATCAATGTTATAACTCTGAGAACTTTCTAGTAAGCCAAAAATAATGGATGAGAATTAACTGTACCTTACGCTGTGCTTCATATTTGAAAATTGTCAAGAACAATGAATACACTATTTGGTGCCCTAGTCTTGTTTGATTTGGCGGGGACAGTGTGGGGAAGAGATCAAATTATATATAAAGGAATTTATAAATACAAGAATTTTACTTATGTTCTCTAAGTCATTATTTTCTGCTGTTGTTGTTTAATTTTGTTTTGTCTATTTCTCTAATGCCTAGGTTGAAATAGAACTCTTGCTGAGGATTATTGACACTTAACTTTCTGTATCTTTATGTAACTGAGTTCTCATAAATGGTTAATTTAAAAGTGTAAAAATTATAAGTACTTATAAAATATAGCAATTATTACCTTTTACTTACCTTATTTAGAAAACTGAAAATAGAATTTTCATCATCTCTGAACATTAAATAAATTCATTGATGAAGTGTGGAAATGCTGAAGATCTCACCTTAACACTGGATATTTAAGATCTTGTAATTTTAATATTCTTAAATAGATTTGTGATGTAATAGGCATTATATTAACTCTTTTATTTTACTCCGTAAAGTAGATAACTGACTTATCCAAAACTCTTGCTGCCAACAGAGGAAGGAGGTTATTATTTAACAAAATGCTTATTGTGGATAAATATGGGACTATATATTTCCATTTAATCCTCAAAAACATCTTTTGCCTATTTTACAGCTGAGAACAAAGAAGTGAAAATAAGTGAGTTATTTTTCTGAATTTGGAACCTGACCTGACTCCAAAGATAATGTTTTTTCTTCTCTTTACTGAAAACTGAAGAGTAGAAACAATGCAAAGGATTGCTATTAAACAACTTTGGAAATCAAGCTTAAAAACTAGATAATTTATTTTTCCCCTGAGGAGACCTTGCTAATTTGAAAGTTACCCAGAGAATAGAAACTATGCATTTCGAGGTGCCCAGAAAGTGCTTGATAAATAGTTGTCACATCACTTGGAGACTTATTTTGAAATTGACATTCTAAGAGAAAGAAATCTCTGCGAGTAGAAACCAATAATTCACTTTTTCTTTACTATTTGTTTTTAAAGTCCTCTCTTTCCCAGCTTAAATTATTTTTTTCATCACCCAGGTCAAAGAAGCACTAAAAGCCTTAGCACAATTATGCATTCCTGAACTCCAAAAGGGTCCATTAAAAACACACACATACACACATACACCTTAACACATACACACACAACACGCATATTGCCTCAATATTATTATTTTTATTTAATTGATTTGAAATTACTTGCATTTATAGTATTGGGTAGTGATCCAAAATTATGTTATGTGTACATGTGTCTATATCAACCTCAATAAATGCAAATATTTAAATACATGTTTTGATAAACTGCATTCTCATTAAATTCCATTTACATCAAATTTACTATTTGAAAATAAAACAGTACTTATAGTTAGGAAAAAAGTGGTTCAGTTTGGGAAGAGTTTGATTACAGGAGAAAATCAGAAGGGCAGGTGGAGATTCAGTTGCTTGGGCAGTTTTCCAGGGAAACTTACACCTGGATTACCATATGTTTCCATGTAGCCAATAAGTTATTGTGCTGAAAAATAATTTTACATGTAAAACCAGAGAGTTGCAGTCAAAAACTAAAGTTTACAAGATACAAAAATATTGCAATAATAATTAATATATGGTTAGTAGGGGCAGAAACCGCAATTTAAAAATGTTTCAAGTGTTATTATGCAAATGTTAACACAAATTATTTAAAAGTAGTATTTTTAAAGTAATCTAAAATGATACATAGAAAGAAGCATTAAATTAACATGCTCAAGGGCAGCCAGGGGTAATTAAGGAGTCATGAACAGGAAGTCTGAAAGCCTGGATTGACCTCTATCATTCTACCCTTGTGTGTAGGTGTGTTTGTGTGTGTGTCTTTCTTTAAATAACAAGAAATCTGTGGTCCTTCCGCTCTAAAGAAGTGATATAACTTCTCTCTGAAAAAAAAAAGTAGCTTTATTTAGGGAAACTCCTACTAAAAGAAAAACCTTAGACAAATTAATTGCAGCAGAGTTTAATTGAGCAAAGAAAGATTCTTGAATTGGGCAATCCCAAACCAGAATAGGTTCAGAGATGCTCTGGTGCAGCTGTGTGATTGGAGAAGATTTATGGACAGAAAAAGCAAAGACACATACAAAAAACAGAAGCATGGCATAGAAACAACTGGGTTGGTTACAGCTCAGCATTTGCCCTCTCTGAACATGGTTTGAACAGTTGTCTGGCTGTGAATAGACAAAACTTGATGATTGGCACAAGAATAGTATGCACTCTGTTTACACATCCAGTTATGTTACAATTTGCAGTGTATGGAGAAATCATTAGTCTGAACTTAAATTATGTAAGGAGGCAGTTTTACACTAAACTTAATCTAACACTCCCTAACACAGTACTTTGCTTGCTAATGATATCTCTCCACATTCCATCTCATCTAGTGTGGATAAGAACAGGAATTCCCCAATAGGTAACAAGAGTTGGAGTAACTGAATTAGTATGAGAAGAAAATGAGCAAGAGAAAAGAGAAGAGCATGATAACATGACTGGAAATGTTTTGTGCAGGCTCGATGTTCAAAGAAGCCCACAGCCTAACATTTTGGAGTGGCCTAATTGCTTAACATTCTCTACAGTACCAAATCATACCTTTCATTCATGTATAACCCAAACCTATGTGTGCGTACAGACACACAAACACACATGCACACACAACAATACCATATACTGCTATCAAATGTTATTAAAAGTTTAATAGACACTGATTCGACACCAAACTACTTTCAATATGTGCTACTGAGGTTTTTATACAAAGATGAAAAGTTTTGACTTGTGAATTTGAGTAACCACCAAAAGGGCTAAGAAAGGGAGCTAAGGGTCAGGGAATAACTGAATTTAAGAATTTAGCCAAAACTGAAAAATGGAGAAAGAGATGACAGCATAAAATAAAATCTACTCTAAACATTCTGGAGGTAGTTTAGTTATAGTATAGAGGAAAATTTAAGCTTTTTTTTCTTAAATCTTATCAAATAAAGTGTACTCAGAAAGCTGGGTGACTTAAAGCATTCCAGGCAACTAGAATCTGCTTTAAATGCACATTTGCCTGTAGTTCCTGCTTAGGAAAAAAATGTTCATATGTGTCAATAAGTAAATAATACAAATACACAGAAGCATTTATTTTAATCTGACAAAACATGTAAAAACATTGTTGCAATGTATTTTAGATTTGAGGTTTAAAATCAGATCTTTGAGTCCTATGACCACTTTGAACAAATTAAACTTTCTAAATTTCAATACCTTCATTTGTAAAATATAAAACTGTGACAACCATTTAATAAGCAAATATCAAGTTAAATGAAGAAAATTTATATAAAAAGTATTTGGTGCATTTCACAGCACAAATAGTTATCATATTTGTTAACTGACTTGGGCCAAGTACATACTTATTCAGTAAGAATCACAAAATCAAAAGGAGGGAAGTGTGTGTGTGTGTGTGTGTGTGTGTGTGTATGTGTGTATGTGTATGATACCCTCTTGCCTGCTGAAAAGAAAAAGAATAAGATGCCCTAGTAGCTAAAATAAAAGGCAATCTCTCCATAACTAATAAAAAAAATGCCGAAAAATATTCTTCATCTTAGTACTTTTTAAATCATTAATATTTGATGGCATTTTACATCTATATTCACCATGCTAAATGGCACTGATTACTGAAGTGTTCATGGTAGCAGAAAAATAGTATACCCAGTTCTCCAGGGGAAGTGGAGAGGATAAGAAGAGTCATGGGTGTTAGTTAACATCATAGAATTCAGAATGGAGGCTCACCTATAATATTTCCCTTGGTTAGTAGACCTTACTCAAATTTATTTTTTTACCTATCTGCGTAAATAAATTTTTTACCTACCTGCATAAATAAATACAGGGCTAAACCTGTATTTTTTAACATGAATGACGATAAAGCAGTGGTCCAGGAATCTGATTCCTGAGATTTATCATTAAGCTAAGGAAGTTTAAATAACACTGCTTGGGGCCCTTCCAAACCTCTGAGAGCTGCTTGGCACCCTGTTCATAGGGCCATACATTTTTTTATAAACTTTAAAAGTAAGTTATTTAAACTACAATGGATAAGAATGCTATCTTTTCAGTTGAACTTTTATCCTGCAGGTGTTATTGGAGAGACTGTGGATAGGTATTTGGTATAAGAACTAAAACCATTGATTCCTGTACACCTTGCTACCAACCTTACCATGTCGATCTATGGGGGTATCTTCACTAAATGCCTTCGCTCTTTATTAACATAACTTTGCTGTACTAAGAACACTTGTCCAGGAAAATAAAAATCACAACTAGCATTCTTGGTTTCAGAAACACAGCTTCCTCTAAAAAAATTTTTTAATGAACATCAAACTGTTAAATTTCTCACTATGGTCTCCCCATCATTCCTAAACTATTATATAGTTATTCTTATTCAACCTTATTCTGTCCATGCATTGAAAGATCTCTCTTAAACTAGACTCCAAATCCTAATTGTATACAGATTTTTGCCTTAAACCTTAAAACAAAATTTTTTGATGATAGTTTAAGAGAGGTGGCATTTGACATAAGAATCTGGTTAAGGGAAAGTTGAGATGAAAATATACTCAATTTTGCTTTAATAGTTAATATTTAAGGGATTTTCAGTTACTTTTGTGTCTGGTTTAATTACTGTTGACTGTTCTGATATTGGAATGGCTTCTAGAAATTTTCTTTTTGTTTTGTTAACTTGGCCATGGTTGTTGCAAGGAGGCTCAAGTCTAGAGGTCTTATCACTACATGAATATATCTTACAAAACAGTGACAGGCAGTAGAGTTATATACACAGTAGAGAAGAAGCAAGTTTGAAAGATTCTGAAGCAGAAACTACTGTGAAAATATGTTCCATTCATCAGACATGTCAAAAGGAAGTTATCAGAAATAGAAAAGGAAGGAGTCAGAAATAGACTTACAGCATAACCTATAGATTCCCATATGTACCATGCATTTTCAATTGAGTATTGAAAATTAGTTACTGTAGAGGAAAATTTAGAAATGCTTTAAGAGTTTAAGTTTGCATAAAAGGAGCTTGATATAAATTCCTCCAAATCTGACAATACTAAACATTTGCATGTTACTGATAATTACTGTAAAAAGCTTTCTGTTATCGATAATTATAATTTTTCTTAATCATTCTAGAGGAAAGAGTGATTTAATCTTTCTATGTTCTCTAATAAAAATAAATTCACAAAAATCATTTTTATAAAAAGAAAAAAGAGTATACAGAAAAACTTTTAGAAGAAAAAAGTTGTGTAGAATTGTGCTAGACAGTTTCTCGATGCAAGGATTATGTTCTTTTTCTGTTGGATTTTTGTGATGTTTGTATTTTTTGTCAATTTTTTAAACTTGTATTTTGAGGCGGCAAGTTTTATGATTCTAAATCAGTTTTGTGCTCAATTCTGTATTTGTGAGCCTTTGAGTCTTGCAGCCGTTTTTAAGATTAAGATTCATGAATTTAGTGATGTGATTCAGAAAGGAAGGAAAGAACACGATGAGATAAAGAAAAGTTTGCATTTTAGTTTTACTACTAGTTTGCTGTGTAGTATTAGGCAAGTTGCTTAATCTCTCTGAGCCTTAACTTTTTTTTTTTACTTGAATAAGTGGTCATTTTACTTACTTCACTGAGTTGCTCAAGAACAAAAAGTAATAAATAAAAGGGAGCACTATTTTTTTTAACGTTACATGCCCTTTGCTTTGCTGTCATTTTCCCTCAAAGGATACTTGGGCTTCAGCTTAGTTTTCTTCCCTCTCTCCTAAAAACAAATGGTACTTTTCCTCCATGTGAAAGTACACGTTAGAACTGGCGATAGTCCATACAGTCCATACTATAGATAACTGCTCTAATGCCTATGTCTCATCATCTGCACTGTCTTTTCAAAGAGATTACAGAATGCCTATCCTTTGTGTCTATAAAATAACATTGGCCAAAAGGCCTGCTCAACTTGTCTACATTGATTTCCATTACTTAAAAAAAATGCTGATGAAAGTCACACCAGGCAGGGACTGGAGATAAATGGGACACTTCAGTCTGACTAGCTCTTCTACACTCAGACTGAAATGTGACCCTGTGCCAGTCACATCCTGGGATGATATTTGCAAAACAGGTGTAGAGACTCCAGACTTTGTAGTTTGAGGAAAACAATGCAAAACAACAAATAGTTTTGCACAGTTCTTACCACAATAGAGTACCGAGGTCTCATATCTCTTTCTTGGACAAAAACCAATTTGTGTATAATCTGGGCTGATTTTCACATAATGTTGGCCTCTCAATATTAAAAACAAAGCAAACAAACAAAATCAGAATGAGTTGTGTTTTTTTGAAGTGTAATAATTAGGAGATTTTACATACGAATTTGGATTTCTTTAATCTCATGCAGCATTGATCTCTGTTACCATTTGACCCTCACATATACATGGCCAAAATTTCCTGGAGGAGAGTAGAAACTGTCCCTTTTTCTATAAGGCAGAGGGTTGCCAATTTTCCATAACACCTACTGATCTCTTTTTCTACATTAGGGTAATATTGTTTGCCATCTATCATTGCCCTTCGGCTAATTTTTGTCACATAGCACTGAGAGAAATGTAAAATGTATATTTTGCCCACGTTCCAATCAAAGGTATAAATTTTTAAGTATAGTTTTATAGGATCGTGTGACACAAGAAAAATAAACATGACAGTTTATTCCTCATGTTGTCATGCCAGTACCTGATGTAAATCCTGGATCAGTCATTTATTAACCAGATAATCTTGGCAAATTATTTAAACTATCTAAATCTCAATTTACTGATCTGTAAATTAGAGAAAACTAATGCCTTCTGCAAAAATGTTTTCATGAAGATAGAGCTTAAGCTCTGGAAATATTTGAGGCACAGAATAAACATCAGAATATTGGATGTATGATATTTCATGTGTAAGCAGAATATGTCTTAACTGAATTTCCTGTTTATGTTTTCCACTTGATGTGTACCAAGCTTTCAGTTTGTTCCATATCCATATTATTGATTTCAAAATCTAAACAAATTATCCACCTTAAGAATTGCAATTTAAAAAATTACCTTAAGATCAGGACCAGAGTCAATTAAAAATTCATTTTTGCTTCATAAAATTCAAGCTATTTTTTTAAAATACCTTTCTGCTCTTTAATTGTTCTACTGCCTCACCCAAGTTCACATGATTCAGTGGAACCCATCTCAACTCATTCCCACAAATCTCAGGAGCAAGTGACTTAATGTCCAAACTACAAGACACCTGAAGTGCTAAATAGTCCTTATTTCCTCTCAGCCATCTTGCAAACAACAAAGGCTGCTGGCAGTAACTCCTGCCAATTATTTGTAAATCAGCTAGAACTTTCACCTCTATAGTAAACAAATTACTAAAATCTCTTATCCATTATTTTCTCCATTTAAGACCCCTCTCCTGATACTCTCTTCTCCTTTTTCGCAGTTTGTACTCACTCCCAAGTTGATAGGTTTGCCAAAACTTACTAAGTAAAAACATGTTCTAGGTGGTCTTATTTACTGTTGTTGTTGTTGTTGTTACTTCATAGTAACAAACAGCAAGATGTGTAATTTTAAAATAATTGGGAGGCCATTAAGATGAGACAGCCCAGCATCTTGAGTTTCTCCTTAAGCAAACTAAAACTCAACTCAGAATGAATGATCCTATCTTAGAAGCAAAATCTAACTTTAACAAGCCTGAAGTCATCAACTAACCCTTGACTAGAGGCTTTGCCAGTCAGAAACATCCGATTAAACTCTAACAAGGAATTTTCCACCTTACCCAATAAAATATTTTCTTTTTCTTGCTTCCATAAATAGCTTATAAAAGTCTTCCCCTTGCATCTCCTTGATGAAACTCAATCGTTTGTATTCTGGCCCTGTACAATTCATGAATCACTGAATGCTCAAATACACTCTTTAAAATTTGAATATGCTTAAGTTTCTCTTTTAATATTGTTAAATTTTAATTTTAGCTACAAAATAATATTTAATTATTATTATTATTTTTAGTGGGACACATACAAGTATATACATACTATAAACTGTTGCCTGTCAACATCCATGGGGAATTAGTTCCAGGGTATCACCCACTTCCCATTAATATCAAAATTCCCTGATGTTCAAGTCCCTTATGTAAAATGGTACAGTCTTGTTTATAATCTATATACATCCTCTTGTATTCTTTAAATCATTTCTAGATTACTTATAATAACTTTTACCATGTAAATTCTATGTAAACAGTTGTTATACTATATTATCTAGGGAATAATTACAAGAAAAAAGTCTGTACATGTTCAGTTCAGACATATTCATCCACTGTCTTTTCCAAATATTTTTGATTTGTGGTTAGTTGAATCCATGGATGCAGACCTCATGGATATGGAGGCCAACTGTACATATGTGTGCTTGTATGTGTGCTATTTAACTGAAATTCAAGTTCAACTAGTTACTTTGAATTTTCATCTGCTAAATCTAGCAACCATTCCATCATGACAACCCATGTTGTCACTATTTGGATCACTACCTAATACTGCCACTAACACCCTGCAATTTCTGAAATCACCTACACTCTTAAATAATAATCAGTATCCCATGCTAGGTTCTAGGTACTTAAATATATAGTACATTTTCAATATTGTTCAGAAGTGGTGCTTTAAGTCTTCTAGTACAGAAAACCCAAGAGTTCATTTCCATCAGTATTCCTGAGTAAATACCACACTACACAGTGAGAAGACAATGGGATTGGCAATGGTGCAAAAGAGTTATCTTTCTCTTGTATTTGTTCAACATTTTAGGCAATGTAAAGCACATTGCAATGTAATATTGTATGTTTAGGGCCACAGTCCTAGTGGGATTAGAAAGCCATTTACATACCTATTAATGTATGTAAGGTAAATACATACATATTACATGCCTATATAGTTACATACATATATTGTAGGTCTACCATGTACCATACACTATTTTAGGAAGCCAGTGGATTAATGAGATGCTTGAGACAGAAATGGTCTGACAGACATGATCTTGGCAGGAACTCAGGAACTTAAAATTCACTGAATAGAGTGATTTTTATATTCCAAATTGCTTTGAAATGCTTTTCTTTCTTTTTCTTTTGAGTTGGAGTCTCACTTTCGCCCAGACTGGAGTGCAGTGGCCGCTCCCGGCCACTGCAGCCTCGACCTGCTGGGCTCCAGAGATCCTTCCGCCTCAGCCTTCCAAGTGGCTGGAACTACAGGCGTGCGCTACCACGCCCGGCTAATTTTTTTTTTTTTTGATTTATTGTAGAGATGAGGTCTTGCCTGCCCAGGCGGGTCTCAAACCGCGGGCCCAGGCAATCCACTCACCTCAGCCTCCCAAAGCGCGGGATTACAGACTGAGCCACCGAGCCCGGCTTTAGAGTGATTTTTTTAAGTACTTAAATGGGTTCTTAGGCACCTGTTACTTTGTGATTTGTTATCATTTTTTCAGTTCTATAAAAGAAAAAGTTTGCAGGATACTCTAAATTCCTATACCTTAAGATTTGACATAGTCGCATCAGGAATGTTCTGTGTCAGAGCGAATTTATTTTATATAATTGAAGAAATTTGAACTAGATCAGTAGTTTCCACCTGCTTGATTATCTAAATTACCTGAGGAGTTCTCCAGAAATGCAAGTTTGAAGAAAAGGATTCATGAACAAGAGAGAGATTCCTAGTCAGAGAAAGTGATAGGAACAAGGAAAGGACATGCCGACTTCCATGTATTTCCTGACTCTTTGAACACTTATAGGTGTTAATTCCTTTCAGCTGTAAGAGTGATTATGTTGGCTATCACACCACAGCTCGAAATAAGGTCTTCTGAAATGATTGATACCATGTTTTATGGAATGTCTATCTTCTGCAACAAAACAACTAATTTACATTTCATTCAGCTGTTATGAATCTAATTTAGACATAAGTCAAAATAAATACACTTTTCCGAAACTTTTGTAAAAACATATGCCTACTTTGATATTTTCATCTCTGCACCAAGTTTTCCAAAATAGTAACATATGGTAGGAATATGACAAAAATCACTGGAACAGAAGATTCCTTTTAAGAGTCTTTGACATGCTCCTTGGCATACCAAGCAAGATAGTCCTTGAATGAAATGTCAAAGACTTTGATTGCGTGGACAGGTATGTTCGGTAATAATAATTATTATTCTTGCAATGATTTCTTGAATGCTGATAAGCCTGGTACTATTTAAGACTATTAATATTTAATATCTATGACATTAAAACACATTTCCCAAAGTACACTGCTAATAGCTAATTTTAAAATAAAATTTTATATTATTACCATGTTACTTTCTATAAGTAAAAGCATGACATACAAACTCACACACAGTTCTAGCTTGACTCTTCCTGGCTAATGTCTCTAAATCTAATGTTTACTCTTTATTCTCTCCCTCCTCTTTCTTGCTGATGCTGTCCACACTGTTATTTTTCTTCCTCTTCTCTTCCTCCTTTACTTCTTGGTCTTCTTCTTTTCTTCCTTCTCTTCTGCCTTTTGTCCTCTTTCTCCTCCTCCTTTTCCTCCTCTAGCTCTTTTATATACAGAGTGTCAAGTGAAGTTACTTAATACCATCTTAGCTTCAAATGAACTTTATCTTTCATATAATCATAAAAAATGAAAAAAGAAGAAAAGTGACATTTTTAGCTATTCTTATAAATGTTACTTGATTTTCAGTTAGTGTCTTATCAATATCATCTTACAAACTTCCATAGGAGGGATGCCATCTTCTGGATTTGAAAAACATATAGAATTTCTATCTATCATTTATGTCTGTAGTGTTTGTTGACCAAAAATTTCAGAGGAAGGTAAGATAAAAGATAAAAGGGATATATTACTTGTTCAGAGAGCCCTAGAATGAATCAGATTTAGGTTTTATTCAGTGGATCTCAATTCTCATTGGTAATTGGAATCACCTTAGGCCTTTGACTTCTTTTTAAGCTTCCCATGTGATTCAGGATCAAGAGTGACTGAACTATTTTCAACTCTGTCTTAAACTCAGAGTGTGTTCCTAAGTGAACTACCCTTGCCCTCTTAGTCCCAAGGCTTTCATTTACAGTTGAAGGACATTTGTGTAGGTTTGACATGTCTCAGACACAACTAATAGAACGATTTAGAAAGTATTTAAAATACAAAACCTCAAGGACTTCAAAATAATGTATATTATGATTTCTGCCCAGGTTTATAGTCATCTAACTTTGAGTTTAATGTGTAATAATCATGGATTTTTTAGAATGAGAGTTTAATAAACTAAGCTAACCTATAAAACAAACTATTGAAACCAGGGCAACAACTAATTGAGGGGGGAAAAAAATCTGTTTTGCATAATGCAATCACTTCGTCATAGACTATATCTGTGGAAGATAAAAATTATATCTGCCCAATTCAGTGGTCATTTAATCCTGAATCATTTTATGAAAGTATCTTATGTTCTAATATTTCATATGTTAAATACTTTTTATTATCAATATTTTAAAAACAAATTTGAAAAGTTGACTTTTTATTCATGAGCTATATTTTACTTTTTTTTTTTTTTTTTTTGAGTTGTAGTCTCACTCTGTCGCCCAGGCTGGAGTGCAGTGGCCACTCCCGGCCACCGCAGCCTCGACCTGCTGGGCTCCGGTGATCCTTCTGCCTCAGCCTTCCAAGTAGCTGGAACTACAGGCACGCGCTACCACGCCCGGCTAATTTTTTTTTTTTGATTTATTGTAGAGATGAGGTCTTGCTTGCCCAGGCGGGTCTCGAACCCACGGGCTCAGGCAATCCACTCACCTCAGCCTCCCAAAGGCGCGGGATTACAGGCTGAGCCACCGAGCCCGGCTTATATCTTACTTTTTGATCCGTGACCAAGGGACAGACTACAAGACTGTAAGACAAACATTTGGAGCACAGGATATATCTAGGCCAGATCCCACAGCATGCACTTAAATAACATATTATATCTTTTGTGAGCTTGTCACAAAAGTATCCTAAATGGAGGGGCGTCAAGGCATCAGAAGCACACAGTGCTTAGCAACCATGTACCGATTAATCTCAGAATAACTTTATAGGACAACTAACAATAAACATGCTTCACAGTTTAGTTCCTAAGGCAAATAATGATGATATAGAAATGGATCCAAGAAGCATGAAAGGTCATAACTAGCTTATGCTGTAGACTGGTAAAATGGAAATGAGGTGACAATTACAGCATGGTGGAGAGCATCCTGAACTTAGAGATGAAAGTTGAGTTCAGATCCTAGAGCTAAATTATGTAACTGATTTATTAGGTGGTTAACCCAATTCAAGGTGGTATGGTAGGCACTGAGAGAGATTACACCACGAATAAGAGGCAGAGTCTGAGCTTACATTTACAAGCTGGTCAAAAAAGACATTACTTCGTGTTTGTGTGTGAGTATTTTCTATGTGCTAAAATAGGAATGTTTATAAGATAGTATGAGAACAGACTGAAAACTGCTATCACCAGGATGGTCCCAATGGAACAGTGGAAATATCCTTACATTTTTAGTAGTCTCTTTAACTATAGGCACAGCTTCTAAGGAAATCAGATGGCCCAGATGCCACAAATAGTCACATGATCCTCCTGCCAGATACCAGACCTGCGCAAACAGGTAAAGACCAGAGATAGCAACATCCAGTTACCTTTAGGCAGCTAACATAGTATTGCAATACTAAAAAACCCTTCCACAGGAGAAGATTGTTGCCATTTTGTGTACACATGATGTATAAAGAAACATGTTTACAGACAGTGCCTACTCTTTTGGAATTCCATTCTATACTTGCTTGCACACCTCTCCCACCATGTATCTATCTCCTAAAAGCTCCCTTGCTTCCCAGTGTTCAAGAAAAAGGTGCCTTTAGAGCAGCAGCTTCCCTTCTCCATTCTTTGGCCACTGAATAAAACCTGACTGTCTTTCCAATTGGTTGTTCTTTCTTTGTGATGATAAAATGTAGAAAAAGAACAAAATTACCAGTTACACTGACGGAGCTATTGCAGAAGAGTGAATTCAGGAAAGCAGAGGTGATTTTTTTCAGCTTCTTCAGAGATATGCTTATATTTGAATATGCATGTGTGAGAGTACTATTTAATGATCATAAATAAGCAACTTTTACCCATTTAATATATGGAAAACTGAGGAATACATTATCTTCGAATGGTTATAATACTAATTACTCATTAAGCAAATATTTATATTCATTAAAAATCCAGCTTACAAAGTTCAATTTTACCATTAGACATTGAAGGACACAGGCCTTTTTTGTATCATTAAAAACTAGATTTTAAATAAATATATGTGTCAGACCCTACACTGGTGACTGGAAATTCACTGCAGATTCATAAACATCCAAAGTCTCTAGGCTCAGAGAACTTACAGTTTGATATTTATTGTAGGTTTGGGACCATTTCGAATGCGCATGTGAAGTAAAATGACAGTTAAGCTTAAAATACCATAAAATTGTAAAGGATTGTCAATGCTGGTTTAAGTGAAGTGCCCAATATGGTTCTTGCCATGATCCTATATAAGACAAATAGAATACTCAGATGTCAGTCCTGTCCACATGGCAAGGTCAGCTCCTGGGACATAAAAACGGGCTAGTGATAAATGACTGTCTGGACCTGAAAAGAGCTGGCTGGGAGTTGAGAGTGTGGAAGAGGAAGGCAGGACTCGTGTAGACTTGTTTGTTTTCTTCTCTTCCTTTATTAATGATCTGGTAAATCTGAATAAACTATGTAGGAATCAGATTTGCAGATGCTGCAACATAGCAATCAATCTGAAAGCATTTGAGGCAATACAACTAAAAACTAAAAGTTCAGTGAAAGTGAGATAATTAAAAAACAATTGTATTAAGACAGATCTGAGGGTGTTAAAATGTGATATCCAATTAAGTAGGAGACAGAAATGCCTAGGGGTAGAAAAATGCCCAGAAGCAACTTCAGTTCAAAGGGAAAGCATTGGATCCTATTATCTGTGTGAGTTTAGGATTACAAATTAAATTCTTCTTTACAGAGGACAGCTGTGTGACTTATTCTTATATGTTAAAATATCTGTATGAACTGAACAAGAAAAGTAACTTTTAATCTCTTTGGGAAAAAATATGGTGACTAGGTTTAAGAAATTAATCTAAGAGTCCTTGATGGTAAAAAGTTGGGGAATCATTGACTTTATCATTTAAAAGATAAGTGCTTCATTTTTTATTAACAAAAGAAAGGTGTGTTCAACAATAAGCTCTGATTAGCTTAGTTTATCACTGTTTTACCCAACGATGATATTACTCTTTCCCAAAGCGAACACATTTAATGTACTTGTTAATTTGTGTGGTCAATTGAAGTGAATCTTTAACTTCTGATGGAATGGTGGAATATTTTATTTACCTGAACCCCCTTCAACCACTTCCCAATATACCCTAAATGTTTAGAAAAGTGGTTAAGAGTAGTCTAAATTCAGTTAGCCTAAGTTTTGAAAACAATCAGTAACACTAAAATGTATTTACCTTGGGTAAGTAATTTTGAGATTAAGATCTCATCTATAAAATGATGATAATTTCAACTATCTCATAAAGATTTGGGGACTATTCTGAGGAGGTTCAGAGTATGTTACCTCAAAACATACCACTCTGGCATGAGGATTATTTAAACATGAAGGCAGCTGAGAAAAAGCAGGCTCAGGACGAGCTCAATGCCTTCTCCCATCTGTCTGAAAATAGAACATTCATATTACTTGTGAAGGTGCCCCTCACCACTTCCTGTACTTGGAAGAGAATAACAAGTATATTACAGGAGACAAGATGGTATCAGAAGAGACTGCACAAACAAACCTTACTAACTATCTCGTATCTACTGTTTGTTTCCCCATATATTTGCCTTCCAACAATTTACTGTTCCTAGAAGCTCAACAGTGTTTTCTTTTGTCTTAGCTTCTCTACAAAATTATTGTTCTTTTGTTAAGATGCTATGTAAGCCTAAGTTTTACACAACCTTTTGAGTTATACTCATCCCTGTGTACTTCTGTTTGTATATACGATACATGCATTAATAAACTTCTGCTTGTTTTCCTCTTGTTAATCTGTCTTTTGTCAGTGCCACTTATAGGGCCTCAACCAATGAACTTATAAAAGACAGGGAAAAAATTTTTTTCTATTTACAGTTTTTTGAGATGATTTATATAATGTTTTTAGCAGAGGACCTAATACAAAATAACTTTTAAATTAGCTATCATATTACTGCTATTGCCACAGAAATTCTAAGAACTCTATAATTAGAACCATGTTGTTAATTTGTTGCAAATATCATTTTGCAAATACATTGGTGGACAAAACTCCATCTTGTTCTTCACAATCTCTGCCAATAACAGCTTTATGCATATAATACATGTTTGACTATATTATACATAATTATATAGAGAGCTGTGCATTCCACCTCATGTTTCATTTTTTTCTCTTTCTGATCTATTTTTGCATTGTCCATGATACGTGAGGTCCTATGCTATCCTTATTTCAATCTTTTCGCTATTCCACCTACAGGTCTTTAAGTGAAATAATTATTGCTCTATAAGATAACTAATATTCTGGGAATGTAAGGCCATAAGTCTTAACCATTTGGGTTCACATAACTGAGGTATCAAATGAATTCAGTCACTTTAATAAATATAAGAAAATAGCACAGACTTATTTGATAACTTTTTGTAATCTTAAAAAATATTATGAGCCTAAAATATGTTCATATTGTTCTAATTTTCCATGTGGCCATTAGAAGAAAGTAATTATGAATATAGTATTGGTGCACAGAGATGTTCAACTTAAAATTAATTAAAGTAAGAGATGAAAAGAAAATATAAACAATTATTTTCAAAATTCATTATTTTAAATTAATTATTGTATAGTCACTCAATGGAATCTATGCACCCATTAAAATAATGTTAGAAATATGATATGACAATTTTAAAAAGCAATACAATATCAACTGATGAAAGACAGTTCACATTTTACAGATGCTATGATTATCATGAGGTATACAGACTTATACAAAGGGAAAAAGATGAGAAGAAAATTTATCAACATGCCAACAGGAATTTTTTTTTAGAAGATTGTGGTTATGAAACTGTATAATGACATGATGTTTTCTATTTTCATATTTTTCCACAGATGATCTATGTTAGTAGCAAACGTGTACATTGAAACGTCATCACTACTATTACAGATCTGATTAAGTATAATTCTGAACCCCCAAACTCCAATTCTGTGTCCTTGTGAAAAACTAGTTTTCTCTGACAGTTTCTTGAATCTCACTTCCTCTTGTTTTCCCATTCCTGCAAACTCTGGTTCCTTCTGGATTTAGCTTCAATATTTCCCACTAAACATTTGATGTAAAAGATGTAAAACCTAGTCTTATTAATTTATTTCTCTTCTGATGCACTCCTGATGAGCATGTTATGCTTTCAGTAACTTTACTAAAATTTGACGCAAAATGGCAAATACTAGAAAACTATACAGGGAAGAATAACATGGATTATAGAAAATGATGCAAGCTCAGTGCTCGGTTTCCATCCTACCTATCAGGTACAACTAACCAAATCCTTTCATTGTTTCCAGCAACTAACAATGTTTGGTGGCACGCACCCAGGTTTTGGAGGTCTCATCTTTTGGAGGTTTGTAAAAATTAGTCCTTCTAAATTGATTGCTCTCACAAGGGTAAATTCATTTTTAATCATTATTTTTAGAAAAAGAAATGAACTAGATTTCTGGGTCTTATCCAAATATAGACATTGCTTAAGTTTTAGGATGCATAGAAAATGCTTCAATTAGTGTTGTGAAGTCATATGAGAGTGTACACATTATTAATTCAAACAAAAATAAAATGAAAAGGAGATATGATTTTCTCCCATTAAAAAAAGAGTATAAAATTAAGAGAATATATGTCAATTTATCATGATTTTGGAAGGTAAAAGAACGAAGATTTTTTCTAATGCACTTTTCCTGATGCCTGGATGTGACTGAAACAATGTGAGGCTAATCAGTTAGCAGAAATCTGGGTCGTTTTCCTTCACTAATTATTTTCAAATATTTAAAACTGTATCGTATCAAGCCTAGCCAGAAGAAAGAAAGGCTTGGGAAAGAGAAAGTAATTCAAGGAAATGAGACATTCACAAGGGTATGTTTTATCCTTATGTATTTCTCTACTCCCAGGCCTTATGGAATATTTAACTCCTACACAACAGTAGGAAAAAAGTAGATCTCTACCATGAAGAACGATTTCTTTCTCTTGCTAAAGATTTCAGTTTTTTCTGGGGTAAAAAAATAAAAAAACAGGAGACTAGGATGATTTATTGTTTTCAAGGATCTCTATGCTGGAAAAAGTTCTCCCTCTTTTCAAAGTGAGAAGGATTAATGAGGAATCTCATTTATGGATGGGGAATAAGCCAGTTTAAATTTGACATCATTGGGATCATTAAATGTGTTTTTACTTGCAGGAATTTAAGGTGGAGTCCAGAGATCCTCAATACTGAGATGTCCCATAAGTCATCCTAAAACGTAGTTTTTGACATTTAATGAAACTCCAAACATACTTGTATCTGTATCCAGATCCTATTGCTTTTTTTCATGTGGTTTGTCAAAATCACTATTTTGGTACAGTAGCTTACAGAAATTCTTGATGCTTGCTAATATAATCTTTACCATTATTATTTTAAAGTGTTTTGTCTATTGCCTATGATCTGAGATCATCTATCAGTTTCCACATAATGATCTGTTTTACAATACTAATTGACATT
>CAUYQG010221110.1:35000-74243 GCA_963574415.1 Tarsius wallacei
AGCTCTGTCACTTTCACAGGAAAGATATGTATTAACATAGTTCCAATTAAAATTTTATTTTTTTGGTAAGTGAAAAAGAAGCATATTTTATTTTTACAGAATATTTCCTTGTTTTACTTCTTTTTTTAGGAACATTTCATGGTCTTCAAAACCTCATAGTGTTTTATTATTATTGTTATTATTATTGTCATTACATCATTTATCTGACAACTTAATCATTTTAACCCAATCTCCAATAGAATGGTATGTCTGTATGACATTACTTAGTAGTTACTTAAATAAACTTTTGCATATTTCCCCTGTGCTTTGTAGAGTCACAGAGTTACCATTCAAATTTTCTAGCAAAATAGTAAGCAAAGCAAGAATTTTACTTCTCATGCATTTTGCATGTTGTGTAGAAAAAAAATCGCACTTTTACAAAACTAAACTGTCCAGGCATACTTCATCACAAAAGATCCTATTCCCCAAATCCTGTCAGTTTTCTACCCGTTCTGCATGACTCCACATTGAACATCTAAATGAGGTTACACAATGGCATTGCTGTAGAGAAAACTGCTTGGTTATCTCAATTCTCTCAAGAACTTTCACCTCATCCTTCCTGGTGACCTTAAGCCTGTTCTGATAGTTTCATAACAGAATTATTTTTGCTAAAGTTCTGAGAGTAGAAGAGTTGCATGTTTGCTCAAAGGAAACTGTTCTCATTCAAAATTAGTGGGTAAAACTAAATGTAAAGATTTCTTTTTCAAGGCTTAATGTGGTTTTTCTGGAAAAACTACAGTTTAATTCTATATCTATACTGCACAGGATTAATTTTTTATGAATGTTTTTCATCAGTTTTCTAAATTCAGGCAGCAATTTCAGTAATAGTATGTTTCATAAATAATATGTGCATATGTATTATGCAGTTTAATCAGAAAAATTAAAAAGGTAAAATTTTTGCGATCCTTTTTAAAATACATTTTTCTTAGGATGGCACAATTTTAAGAATTTTGTTGTGTCTGAGATTTTTTTTTTAACTTCAAGTGATTTTAAAAAACACAAAACTAATTATGTAACTAGAATATATTTCCTGAAATTTGCTAGCATTATAATACATTTACAAATATATCTTCTACTGGAAAAAAATGCTCAGTTACAGTTGCTTTAATAATTCTCATCAGTAAAAATATTCTTCATGAGTAACTTTCATTATATTTGTAAATATTTGGTATTTTTATATTTCTAGTTTATTTATGCAATTATTGGTATTTAGGGTAGCAAATATAGTATTGCCCCTTTGTGTTGCAGCTATTGTTTTCCTAGGAAGTTTCAAATTATTCTTTACAACAGTTATTCTGAACAGCATTATGAAATAAGCCACATGAATATTGGCTTCAGTTTTTTACCAGGAAATGTGAGGTTGCATACGATGGCATTCTTAGGGGTTGAGTAGGTAGAGTTTGCTTTCGTTTCTTCTTAGTCCCACTGTTTATTCCTTTTGGGCTTCTAGAGTGGTTCCCATGTAGTAGTTATAACTCACACTAGAGTGAAAAACATTTACAGTTATGTTTTATGCATAGATAATTTCTATGATGGATTTCTTTGAGGAAAAGATATATTTTAAGCAGAAGAGAGAGGAAAAGAGAGACAAGGAGGAGGAGGAGAAGAAAGAGGAAGATGAGAGAGAATGCTTGTGAGAAATCAAAGACCACTTGTATAATAACTTTAACTGCCTCTATTAGGTCCTCTTCCTATCAAACCTTCACAAAGAAATGACATGGCCATCAACCCCATTGATTCAGCTGTGCTTATGTGTCATTTGAATGAACTCTAGCTAGTAAGCACAAAGTATAGTGTGATTATGGATTAAAAAATGAATACTGCCCTCAGATGTCCCTTGATAAATCTGAGGTATTTAATTGATATGAATACTCATTTGGTTTTTCCCTTCTATGTGCAGAGTTGCTTTACATGTCCTACTGAAAGAGCTAGTATCTGAGACTCTTTTAAAAGTAATTTATTCTCACTAAAAAAGACAAACATAAACTTTAGAGAAAAATTTATGAGACTAAGGGAATTAACCCATCTGGCCCAGATTATCTAGTTGTTTCTCTAGATCTAGCTTTATCCAGCTGTATTAAATATCATTGCCAATAGCAACAGACAGAACTTTTGCACATCAACTAAAGTAAAATTTTTTCTCCAAATTAAAAAAAAAAAAAAGATACTATATGATTTCTCTAATGCCAAACTCTAATTGGCCATAGACTTTTCTGGAAATGTGAATTCTAGTTCCCGGTGGAGGAGATAAGGAGGGAAGGGTGAGGAAGCAGTGAAGAAAGTAAGGGACCTAATTTGAGGACTCTATTTGAGGCCATAAGAATTAAACAGATAATATGTGAACATGTTTCAACATGTTTGTACACTCTGAAGAGAAACAAATTTTCAAACAGCATAGATTTATGGTGAAATTGTGAAAACAATGCAGTGAGTTGCATGTGCCTCACAGTCCTATTATAATAATGGGTTTCCCTATTACTAACACCTTACATTTAGTACGGTACATTTGTTACAATTAATGAACCAATACTAATACACTATTATGATCTTACGTTCATACTTGATTCATATTTCCTTATATTTTATCTAGTGTCCCTTTTCTGTTTCAGGATTCCATCTAGTATAGTATATCACATTCTATATAGCTGATATATCTTCCTAGTCTTATTTAAGTACTACATTTTCTTCACTTTCCTTGTTTTTGATGATGTTGATTGTTTTGAGGAATACTGTTCAGGTATTTTGAGGAATACTGTTCAGGTATTTTGAAGAATAATCCTCCATTGGGATTTCTCTGATATTGTTTTATAATTAGATTTGAGTATGGGTATCTGGGAGGAAGAATAAAGAAGTAAACTTACATTTTTCATCATATTATATCAAAGTTACATACATTCAACATGACTGGTCCCTGTTGCTTTTGACCTTGATCATTTGATGGAGATGTTTTCCAAGTTTTCTCAATGTAAATTTATCTCTACCCCTGAATTTTGATATTGTATTCTTTTGAAGGAAGCCCCTTTGAGTAGATCACACTGAAAGAGAGGGAGATATCATCTGCCTCCTTGTGGTAAGAGTACCTCCATAAGTTATTTGAAATAGTTGTGTAGGAAAGATTTTTTGTTGAGTTTGTTCTTGTTTATTTTTTGTTGAGTCACTTTTGGTAGCTTGTGTTATTGTAGGGATTTGTCAATTTTATGCAAGTTGTTGAATTTAATAGCATGTTTCTTTATAATTTTTTTATCATTATAAGAGCAGTACTAATTTTTCCTATTTTATTTATTATTCTAGTAATTTAAGCTTCTCTTGTTTCCTTGTTAATCTAGCTAAAGGCTTGTCAATTTTATTAATCTTTACAAAGAACAATCTTTTGGATTAATTATTTTTCTCTATTGTTTTTCTATTCTTTGTTTCATTTATTTCTGCTTTAATCGTTTACAATTTTCTTCCTTGTGCTTACTTAAGGTGTAAATTGCTCTTATTTCTCAGGTTTCTGGAGGTTGAAGCTTATATATTGATTTTGATTCTTTCTCTTTTTTATCCTTATACAATTTTTTGCATCTATGCTGTAAATTTTCCTCTAAACTCTTTCATTGCCTTGCTCAAATTTTGGTAAGTTGCATTTTAAGTAATTCATTTCAAAGTACATTTTAAAGTCACTTGAGACACTTTCTTTACCCCATGTGTTATATCAAATATTTGTAGATTTCCCAGCTGTCTTTCAATGATTTTTAGTCTGTATTGTAGGTGCATTCACATTTAGGATTATTTCATCATCTTAGACTGATCCTTTTGTCATTATCATGCCCCTCTTTATCCCTAATAATCTTCTTTGTTCCAAAGCCTGCTTTGTCTGAAATTAATATAGCTACTTGAGTTATATTTCCATTCATGATAGTGTGGTATTTTTTTCTCCATTATTTTGCTTCTAGCCTATCTCAGTCTTTATATTAAAAGTGTGTTTCTTGTAGATAAGATACAGTAGGGTCTTATTTATTTAATCCAATCTGAAAATCTTTATTTTTTTTAACTTGCATTTAGGACATTCACATTTTAAGTGGACTTGTATCCATGTGCTGTGAACTTTACAAGTGTCTTGTAACTTCTGCGTTTGGGTTAGACAGAATAGCTAGAGCAAACTTGAGCTGGTGAAGCGTTTTTCTCCCAGATTGAATCAGGGTGTGGTAATGTCTCTTCTCATGGAGAATAGAACTTGGTGATAGAGAACACTTGGGAATATTTTACATAGATTATTCTTCTCCCATCCTGCCATGAGGGGCTCTTTTGCAATTTTTCTTTGTCAGATCCTATTGAGGTTCCTGAAGTTAAAATGCACAAAGGATGGGAGTCTTCCTAAAACTGCAGCCCGTTGGAGATCTTCCCTTTCCTACTAGTCCACATTCAGTCTCCAGAAGTTCTTCAAAATTAACATTTTAGTGTTCTTACCAGTTATGGCTCCAGAATCTCTGCTCCAGATAACCAGATTCACTCGATGTTCCTGTCTCTCCAGACATTGAGGTGCTGGTTTTCTCCGTGATCTCTGTTCTCTGACTGACCTAAGAAAAATAGTTACAATTCAGCTTGATCAGTTTCTTTTTCTTAAATAAGGTTAAAAGTAACGAATTCCAAAATTTCTACATGTTTGGAGCTAAAACTAGGGATGTTCCCGTGAGTGAAATTTTTAAGGGGGAAAAAAGTGTCTTAGATTGTTTTAACCCTAAAACAAAGCTTGAGAAAAGGATTCATAGTTAAGTACCATATGCAGAAGTTGATTCCAGATAGCGCAACATGAGGACAGAAACATGAGACAGAAAAAGGAAGACATTCCAAATGATGTACGTTAACGAATAGATTTCTGATACAAGCAAGTGATTCTTATCCTACAGGACTCCTAGCTAAATCCTGCTGACAACTTTGGGATGATATGTAAAACTTAGAAGCAAGAAGCTTGGTGGCTATGCAACACCTCTCATCTGTAATTGGTTGAAAATGCAATCCTCAGAAGACCAAGCTTCCCCCAAAGAAAGCCTTCAGGCAGAAAATAACAAGTAATCACAGTAAGATGCCAAGGAAATAAGTGGGATGCTGACGCTATTCTTTAAAAAATCTCTGGACTGTCAAACTCTAATGTTCTCCCTATTCTCTCTACCAAATAATTTTCTTCCCAAGAAAAATATAATATTTCTGCACTTTCACAAAATTATTTCCTTGACATATATTCTGTTCGGAATGTGCCAAGTATTTCAAAAGATATGAGAGTCCTGCTGGTCCTATGGCCTGACCTTGCAATAAGAAACTAGAGGGCAGCTATAGGAAATCTCTGGCTTCCAAGCTATTGATCTTGGGCTCAGTATTCAGAAAGACATCCAACTTTGAGGATGAAGCTCCCAGGGAGAAGGGATGTTCATTTCTGTTTGCTCTCTTGCTCTCTCTCCTGAAACTGCCCTCCTACCAAAAGTACAGTTTAGAAATCATTTACATTTGTAAGCTTCACTGCTTTTCTATCTAAAGTTGTCAAAAGGATTCAACTTGTAGTTTGTCCAAGAACTGCCATGAAAAGAAACTTTCTATTTAAATTATCTCAAAATATGTTCTTTTAAATTTTAGACAGTGCTCTACATGTGGAGAAAATGAGTGGAAAGATTTAATATTCAAATTGTCCAAGAAGTCACTGAAGTCCAGAAATCCATTGTCCTCTCTTTATTTTCATCAATTATATTCCTTAAATGTATGAAAAATCTTTGCCCATGTCCATTTAATCATTGCTACTTGTATTTTAGTTTCAAAGTAGGGTTTTCTTTTTCTGATTTAAAAGCTGTAAACTGAAATATTCTCCTTGATCTTGTTAGTATAAGATAGTGGCAGTATAGAATGCCCCTATTTTCTACTAAATCTAATGAGTGCATAAACTCAGAATTAGATTCTGCTCTAATCTAATGTAATCTAAATGTGGTTTTGGACAAGTTACTTAACCCCACAGGACATCAGTTTGTCTCTTCATAAAATTGGGAAAATTAAATAACTTAGGTAAAGAATGATACTAGATATTCAATAGTTTGCTGTTACTAGAAAATTCCATAGGGCTGAATGTTTTAATAAATTACCACTTAATTTTATGTTATTCCATTCCAAATTTACAATAATCGTCACTATCACCAATAACTATCTCACAAAACCTACAAAGACAACTTTTTTTATTGTTTCAAAAAGTATTTGTTTCAATATACAAATTTGATTATTGAAAGCAATGCATATTAAATTTTTGTGTATTATCCCCAAATCCTCCTGAAACCAGCTATATGTTCCTGAATTTCCAAATATAGTTAAATTATATATGGCTGGAAATATTGGTACATCTTTGGAAAAGAGTTGAAATGCTATTTTCCCATCTTTTGTCAGTAGCTGCTGAAAATAGATTTCTTTTTTTTTTCCAATTTTTCTTTCCAGTAATATCTTTTCAATTTTTTTTTTATTTTAAGAATGTGGGGTACAATTCAGAATTAGGTATAAAAGTGGTCATTGTACAGGTAAAGTTTGGGCCTCCCTTAGGTCCCCACTTCACCTGATTTGAGTTCAGGTACCATTATTGATGTTATATGTCCCTCACTCGCCTGGCAGTGTCCCACTACTGCCTGAAAATAGATTTCAATAAAACAAATGAAAATCACATCATATCCCAAAATATCCCCAGAACAAACTGGTAAGAAATACATTTATTTGTGCGGACTTCATCAGGTTGAATTCCTGTTGAATTGTTTCCAAGTTGGGCTCATTGCTAATTTAGAAATTTGTAGAATATTCATTAAGTATGTAGCTCACTGTATTGTGTGTTTGCTTTGCTTACATTTGAGCAAGAAATGAAATCTAAGTAATATTTACCAAGTTCAGGAATTCTTCACGAAAGTAAATTTTTTTTTTTTTTTTTTTTTGTGCTGGCGTATCACTCCGTCGCCCAGACGGGCGTGCAGTGGCCGCTCAGCCACGATCTGCGGGGCTCCGGTGATCCTTCTACCTCAGCCTTCCGAGTAGCCGGAACTACAGACGTGCGCTACCACGCCCAGCTAATTTTTTTGGTTTATTGTAGAGATGAGGTTTCGCCTGCCCAGGCGGGTCTCGAACCCGCAGGCTCAGGCAATTCACTCACCTCAGCCTCCCAAGGCGCGGGCTTACAGGCTGAGCCACCGAGCCCGGCTGATTTTTAAAAAGAATTCTGTTTTTGCTTTCTAAGTATTTTATTTCTTCATCCCCTGGTTCCTTGATATGAAAATCATTGATCCAATCATTGGTAGAAATTTCCCTTAGGTAGGATAAATTATTGGGTGGTTTAGATAACGATAAAATTGAAATAATAGGCAATTTTCTTTAAAGAGCTGTGTATACACACTTTAATTTGAGAATCCAAAATCAATCAGTCATCATAATTAAATTTATAGCATATTAGACCTTGGAAATTTACCCCTTTTCTATGCAGCAACATTCCCTGTCATAGGTTTTTTCTATATATATAAATTATTTATTGAGTCTGAAATATTGGATGAGAGCACTTGCCCACATTTATTTTTTTACTGCCTATACCAGCTTCTTATAATCTCCTCACTAGTCTGAGAATCTATAAAAAAAAAATAGTGCAGCAAAACCCTACATAGTCAGCTCTTAGCTCCTTAATAGCAGTGCCCATCAAGAACTCAACTTCAAATGAAGAAGAAAATGAAAGGAACACACAAAGCCAAAACATATGTCACAGAGCCCTTGTCATAAAACAGGTAACTGTAGTCAGGGTCTATTGATGATGGACTAATTTATCTGTTGATTTATTGTAATTTTGCAGTGATATTATATAGCTAAAACTCATTTTTAAGTACGCAAATGGGACATACTTTAAGGACATTAAAGGGAATAACCTTCATCACATGTCCCTCGCCAGTTGAGTTAAATGTCTCTTGTTTTTGCTCTTTTTAATATCTTCAGCTGGCAGCATAATATAACTTTTTTTTTTCTCTGTGAAATCCTTTGACATGTGACTGGTCTTTCTTTCTGGGTTTTATGTTTACGGAGGAGATAAACAAATTCTACCTACTTTAAAGTTTAAGACAGTCTTTATCAGTACATTTCTATATAGGCACTATTAGTGTCCTCATGATGGTTCAGTTATTCACAAGTAGACAAAATTATTGCTAATTAAATCTGTAAAACGATTTTGTGTTGCTCAACTATATTTGCATTTGAAATTTGAGAAAAAATTTTTATTTTCATGAATGCTTCATTGTTTTACTCTTTTAAATTATGTCAATTTTGAAGAAAAAATAAAAATAAGAAATCACATTTTATTAACAGTTTACTGTAAACTTCAAGGTAGTAATGATAACAACAATAATGGTAATATCCACATTGATAACCACAAATTATGTTCTTATCTCATACTTTCTCCTATGTATTCGAGTATTTACAAAATTCTTCTCAAGATATCCATTTATTTGATTTTCATAGCATTTCCCTGAGATAATCATAATTTTTTATATTTCCTTAATGAAGAACAAAAACTAGAAAGACAAAATAGGTGCCTAAGTAATACAACTGATAAAGTAATGGGACTAACATTTGTACATATTAAACATATATGTTGCATCATTTAGGTTCAGCCCCTAATTCTCTTCTATTGGGTATTAGTGGCTGTTTCCCAATGGTTTTTAATGGATAAGCAGAAAGTCTAGATTTTTCACATTAACTATATTTTTTTGTTAGTGTATAAACCTACAAAAAGTATAAACACTAGATTCTTAATTAATTATATGGTGCTAATTCAAAAACAAAACAAAAAACACTTTCTAAATGGTTTGAGCAAGTTGCAAAAAATCATGCTTAGACAAACACTTTGTGCTCCAAATGCCCACTAATAATTATTAAAAAATGGAAAAAGAAAAGTAAAAATATCTGATTCATCATGAAATCAACCTAAAAGCCTCTATACTCCAGAAACACCCAGAAATTAGAAACAGTGAATAGGGCATATAGGCACTAAATAAAGAAGAGAAAAGTGACAATAAGGAGATGAATTTTCATCAGGAAAATAGAATTTGTAGTATTAGAGTTAAAAAACTAAGCTCAATAATTAAAGAAGAGATGACATAGACAGAAGCTCCTTTTGACTTGTAACTGGGACAGAAGTTTTATAGATTGAAAGGAAAATTCCCAAGCCTTGTGGCCACCTCTTGTTCAAGGATGCATCTGGTTGTCCTTGATCGTCACTGAAAGTCATGAAATGTCACAAAACAATCTAATCCTATACAGGGAACATTGTTCCTGGCTGGAGACACACAAAAATGATGGATATGTAAGGATTAAGACAGAGAGGGCAAGAAGGAAGAAATACAACAACAAAATTCTTCTCATAATGAGAAGTCTGCAAATGGAAAATTTCAAAATGCATAAAAAGTATGTAGTGAGATAGTCAATGACATCAGCACTCTGAACTTTAGTGTATTCCAGGTGACGTTAATCTTAGATTGAAAAGACTGACCAATATTTTAAGCTGTGAATATTTGTAATATTCCATTTAAAAATAGAATAAAATTATGAGATAAAAATCAGGCAGAAATGAAGCAAAAAAGTGGAAATAAAAAAACTAAATATTAACACATCTAAATTATAGAAATGAAAATAAATCATTGATATAAGATTAGGAAATACTAAATTGATTTTTTGAATTCTGGTGTGGGTAAGGACAAAAAGGAAATTGCTAAATTTAAATGAATTGTTATAGAACTTAGCTAGAATATAGCATAGTGAAATAAAGAGAGAACAAAAAAACAAAGAGGAGACATAGAGAATAAAATGGGAGAGTAGAGACAATGCCAGAAAAGAAATATTTTAAATAATAATGACTGAAGAATTTGAGAAATTAAGGATAAAAATGAGTCCTAATTTTGGACATTCAGAGCACCAAAGGACAGGAAGAAATGAATTCAAATGGAAGTTATGAGATAAAAACAAAAATAGTGTACAAGGAAATTGATAAAATACATTAAAAACTTTAATTAATTATTGTCCTGTTCTCATGATACTTATGAAGGAAGGCCTGTAGTTTTCTCCCCATGCTAATGACTGGGCAGAAGATATATCTAACTAAGGAATGAATTATTTGGCTACACATCTAAGTCATATTGCTCAAATGTCTTTACCAATGATACATTTACTATTTACATATACATATTTTCACTCTAGGATTTATATTTCAAATGTTTTCAAATAGGCATTATTCATTGACTCTTTAATATTTTCCAAATACATATATTTAAATAATAACAATAATAGCATTAATAATAATAATGTGTAATCACTAAAAAAGTAGAATAAAATCTATAGTTTCCAAATCATCATCAGTGACAGAGAGCATGTTAGAGAAATACAAATATTGTATGTCAAGCACAAAATATACAATCATTAAAAATCTTCCAAAAGACAGAACAAATAATTTTATGATGATTATAAGAATTATAAAACAAAACTGCAAAACCATTAAAAACATTTAAATGTAAAAGGAGAAAAAAGACATAGTATGCAAATATAACCAAAACAAAGTTAGTATAGACATGTTAATAAAATTCAAAATAAAACTTAAGAAAAAACTTTAATAAGAATAAAAACAGATGCTGTATATTAATACAAAGAGTCTCGAAAATATAGCTGTTTCTTATGTATATGCACATTACAGCATAACAGCATTTAGTAGAATTATTAAAAAATTACAAAATGTGATATTTTAATACCCCTTTATCATAAACTGATAGTAAATATTGCAAAATATAAGAAGCATATGGATTTAATACAATGTAACAATATTGATCCAATTGGCATAATTGTATATCAAGAGATGAAATCTTTCAACAATATATGAAATAAAACATTAAAAAGTCTAAAATTTTTTTCAATTATTATAAAATATATATTTTACTACATTGAAATTACATGGAAAATCAATGTAGAAGAATAATTAAATACCAAAAGCATTCACACAAATATTGGTTTTGAAACTTTAAAAATTAATTCTTTAATGATTCATGAGTTAAATAAATTACACTGGAAACATTCGATATTTAAAATCATGATATGCAATACATAATACATGACAAAATGTGTAGGATACAGCCAAAGTAGTATTTGTAAATAAATTTGCACCTGCCAGCGTGTACATTAGAACTTAAAAAAGCACACAAAATAAATGAACTAGTTGTTAAAATCAAAATATGAGAGGAAAAACTGTTTATTAAATAAAGGATGCAAACTCTTAGAAATACGATAGTAAAATAAAAAATAAATTATAACAATAATTATCAAAAATAAATCCTTTACAAACATATTAATATAATAGGCAAGTATCAAAAGACTGATAAAAGGAAAGAAGAAAAACAAATATGATTTGAAATTCAAAATGTATAATTGCAGTGACTCTGACATTGAAAATCTATTCAGACATTCCTATGAACATACATGCCAATAATTTTGAAAGTTTGTATACAATATATTTATTCTCTAGAAAAATATCAATTACCAAATTTGATTAGGAACAAAAGATTGAATAAATTGATTTCCATTAAAACATTTAAAATTGAAAAAAAAAATCTTCCTCTCAAAAGCAACCAGAAGAAAATATTGTGTTCTAACATACTCACACCAAAGAGCAAATAAATCAGACAAGTTTATACGACTTTGATACCAAACCAGGCTACACACACAGAACATATGAACAGATTTTTAAAAAATGTGTTTCTATTTTAAAGATGTAGGGTAAAATTCAGGGTTAGATATACAAATGGTCATTGTGCAGGCAAAGTTTGAACTTCACTTTAGTCCCCATTTCACCCAGTTTGAGATCAGGTACCCTTATTGATGAAGTGCCCACCAACCCAATGCTGGGCAGTTTCCCACTACTGTCTATCCCTTTCTAATAGTTTATGATAATAGTTCAGGGTCCGCTTAAAAGTGAGAACATGTGGTATTCAATTACTTGTATATGTGCTAGATCACTGAATATCATAGACTCCAAATCCACTCAAGTTGCTATGAAGTTCATAAATTTGTCCTTCTTTAAGGCTTTGTAATATGTCATTGTGTTTACATACCACGTTTTTATCAATCCCTATTTTCAATGGGCAGCGCGGTTACTTCCATGTGTTTGCTATTGTGAATGACGCTACAATAAACATGCGTGTAGGTATCTTTTTCATAGAGTAATTTGTGTTCCTCCAGGTATATTCCCAGGAGGGAGATTGCTGGGTGGAATAGAAGGTCTATTTTTAGATATTTTAGGAATCATCACACTGTTTTCCACAGAGATTGTACTAGTTTACTCTCTCACCAACAGGGTAGAAGTGTTCCCTTTTTCCTGCATCCTCTCTAGCATCTGTTGATTTTTGAGTTATTGATGATGGCCATCCTGACTGGAGTTAGGTGGTATCTCAGTGTGGTTTTAGTTTGCATTTCTCTGATGATTAGTGAAGCTGAGCATTTTTTTCATGTATCTGTTGGCTGCTTTTAAGTCTCCTTTTGAGAAGTGTCTATTCATATCTTTGGCCAACTTTTTAATAGGGCAGTTTGTTTTTTTCTTTTTGTCACGTGTGAATTCTTTGTAGATCCTGGATGTTAGACCTTTGTCAGATATACAGCTGACAAATATTTTTTCCCAGTCTGTGGCCTGTGTCCCCACTGTCTTAATGGTTTCTTTTGCTTTGCAGAAGCTTTTCAGTTTGATGAGGTACTACTTGTCTATCTTATCTCTTATAGCATGGGATTTTGGGGTTTTGATCAGGAATTGGTTGCCAGTTCCAATTTCCATAAAGGTGTCCCTGCATTTTCTAAGTTTCTAATAGTTTGAGGTTTTATGTTCAGCTCTTTGATCCATTTAGAGTTGATTTTTGTATACGTTGATAGGTAGGGGTCTTGTTTTAATCTTCTGCATGTGATCAGGCAGTTTTTCCAGCACTGTTTACCGAATAGGTTCTCCTATCCATAGTGGTTGTTAGTGGAGGCTTTGTCAAAGATGAATTGATTTGAGAAATTGAGATTTTGTTTCCGAAATCGCTTTCCTGTTCCATTAGTCTATATGCTGTTTTGGTACCAATACCAGGCTGTTTTGATTATTGTAACCTTATAATAAAATTTAAAGTCTGGAAGTGTGATACTTCCAACTTTGTTTCTTGTTCTGAGGACTGTTTTAGCTATCACGCTCATTTATGTTTCTATATGAATTTATGTATTGTTTTATCCAGGTGTGAGAAGAATGATGATGGTAATTTAATGGGTATTCTGTTAAAACTGTAGATTGCCTTGGGTAGGATGGACATCTTAACAATTTTGATTCTTCCAATTCATGAGCATGGAATATTTTTCCATTTGTTTGTGTCATCCTTGATTTCCTTTAGCAATGTTTTGTAGTTTTTGTTGTAAAAGTCTTTCAGTTATCTGGTTAGGAAGATGGTGAGGTATTTCATTTTTTTGTGGCTATTGTGAATGGGATTAGGCTTTTTATTTGGTTCTCTACCTGTTTGTTGTTGGTATATAAGAATGTGACTATCTTTTGCATGCCAATTTAGTAGCCTGAGATTTTTCCAAAATCCCTTATCAGTGCAAGAAGGCTTTTGACAGATTCTCTTGGATTTTTGAGGTATAGAATTACACAGTCATCAAAGAGGGATAAGTTGACTTCTTGTTTTCCTATTTGGATATCCTTGATTTTTTTCTCTTGTCTGTTTGCTCTAGCTAGGACTTCCAACACTATGTTGAACAGGAGGGATGAAAGTGAGCAATCTTATCTTGTTCCGGTTTTCAAGATAAATGCTTCCAATTTTTGTCCATTTAGCAATATGTTGGCTGTAGGTTTATTGTAGATGCTTACTATTTTGTGGTATGTTCCCTATATGCCTAGGTGTTCAAGGTTTTTTGTTGTTGTTGTTTCTTTTTAAATCAAAAATGGTTGCTGGATTTTATCCAAATCTTTTCCCGCATCTAATGATATAATCATGTGATTCCTATTTTTACATATGTTGGTGTATTTAATTACATTTAGGGTCTTGCAGATGTTGAACCAGTCCTATATACCAGGGAAGAAGCCTACTTGTTTATGGTGGATGATGTTTGAGATGTGTTTTGTGGCCCAATTTGCTAGAATCTTGTTGAGTATTTTAGCAACTGTGTTGACCAGGGATATTGGCCTGTAGCTCTTTTTCTTTGATGTATCTTTACCTGATTTGGGTATGTTAGCTTCATAAAATGATTCAGGGATAACTTCATTTTTCTCAGTTGCTTGGAGTACTTTCACTAGGATTGGTATCAGCTCTTCCTTGTATGTTTTGTAGAACTCTGCTGGAAAACTGTCTGGTTCAGGACTTTTTTTGTGTGGGTAATTTTCCTACGACGGAGTTGATTTCTTGGGCTGTTATAAGTTTATTTAATGTCTTAATTTCTTCTTGTTTCAAAGTTGGGAAGTTATGTCATGTCAGAGAGTTCTCCGTTTCATTTAGGTTTTCAAGTTTGTTCCCATACTAGTGTGAGCAGTAATCTCTGATAATGTTTTATATTTCTCCAGGGTCCATTGTGATTTTTTATTTTGAATTTCTGATTGTGTTTATTTGGGCTTTTACTTTTCTTGGTCAATCTGGCTAGGGGTCCACCAATCTTGTTTATTCTTTTAAATAACCAGCTTTCTGTTTTGCTGATTTTTTTTGCTGATATTTTTGTCTTCAGTGTCCTGTATGTGGACTTTTTCTTTGGTGATCTGAATTCTTTTCCTGAAGTTAGGGTTTTGGCAGTCCTGTCTTTCCAGTTCCCTTAGGTGATTTGTTATGCTGTTAACTTGTGATCTTTCCATTTTCTTGACATGTGTTCATAAGGAAATGAATTATCCTCTCAGTGCTGGTTCCATGGTGTTCCAGAGGTTTTGGTAAGATGTGACTTTATTTTCATTTATTTACAGACATATTTTAATTTTTGCTTTGAGTTCCATGTGCACCCAGGTGCTGCTCAGCATCATGCTGTTTAGTATCCACATCTTTGTGCGTTTTGGAGCAGCTTTGTTGGGATTAACATTTATTTTTATTCCACTGTAGTCTGAGAAGGTGCACAGCAGTATTTTGAACTTATGAAATATGTTTATTCTAGATTTATGGCTAAGGATGGGGACAATCTTGGAGTATGTTCCATGTAGTGCTGAGTAGAATGTCTATTTTGTGGTTGTTGGGTGGAGTGTTCTGTAGGTATCTATTAAGTCCATTTGGTCAGGCATTATACAGTTGAGGTTTCTGATATCCTTGCTGACTTTTTGACTTAATGATCTGTTTAGGGTTGTTTGGGGTATTTAAATCCCCAGCTATGATAGTGTTAGAGTCTATATCTTTTTTTAGATTACCTGGAAGCTGCTTTACAAAGATTGGTGCTCTTATGTTGGGCACATATATGTTTAGGATGGATGTTTATTGATGATGGATTGAACCTTTTATCATTATGTATTGATCCTCCACATTGTTCTTAATTTTTGATAGCATAAAGGAAATTTTGTTTGATGTTAAGATCACAACTCCTGCTTCCTTTTGTGCTCCATTTGCCTGAAAATTTGCTTTCCATCCTCTTGAATCTTTGAGTGTTTATTCTGGTGAGATGAGTCACCTGGAGACAGCATATTGTTGTATCATTTTTTTGTATCCACTTTGCCATTATATGTCTTTTCAGTGATGCATTTAGTCCATTCATGTTCAGGCTTATTATTGAGCTGTGAGTTTATCCCTGTCAGGAGGTTCTTATAGATTGTTGTTGTAAATGTTGTTGTTGTTTGTTGGCTTTATTTTCATTTTGGGGTTGATTTATGTGTGTTTTTAATCTTTTTCCTGCATTCTTGGGAAGACCATTTTTTTGTTGTACTTTTTTTTTTTCTTCCATGTTTAATACTTTCTTAAGCATTTCCTATAGAGTTGGTCTGGATGGGTCATAAACTCTTAGGGATTGAATGTCTGGGAAAGATTTTAATTCTCCATTGCTGATGAACTTAGCTTAGCTGGGTAGGAAATTCTTGACTGGAATTGTTTATCTTTGAGAACTTTGAAGACTGGACTCTAATCTCTTCTATCCTATAGTGTTTCTGCAGATAAGTCTGCTGCCATTCTAATTAGTCTTCCCTGGTAAGTAGTCTGACCTTTCTCTTTTGCTGCCTTTAGGCATTTTTCTTTTTTACTTTCTTTGTGTAAGATTCCTATGTGTCTAAGAGTGGGTCTTATCATCTAATGTCTTGCAAGGGTTCTCTGAATCTCTTGTGTTTGAATAGTCATGTCTCTGATGAGATGAGGAAGTTTTATTGGATAATTTCATGGAATGTTTGTTCTAGGGTGGTCTCTGTTTCTCTGTCTACCTCAGGAATACCAATTAATCATAGGTTCAATCTCTTGATATAATCACACAGCTCTTGGAGACTTTGTTCCATCTTTTTAAGCTTATTTTCTGCATTTTTAACAGTTTGAATTAGTTCCATATTTTGATCCTCAAACTCTGATGTTCTTTCTTTTGCTTTGTTAATTCTGCTTTCCATGCTTGTCAGTTTGTTATTTATTTTGTTCACTGTATTCTTTACTGCCATCATCTCAGTGATCAACTCCTTCATTCTTGCCTCTTGTCTCTCCTTTTTTCTATTCATTCTCTATTAACATCTTAATTTCTAGGTTTGTGGTTTGAGACCAGTTTTTCTGGGGGCTTTTCATTGTTTGAATTTCAAAGTCTGTATTCTCAGTTGCTTTCTTCCCAGGGGTGTGTATGGAACCTGTGTTCTTCCTTTGATTCTTCTATTTGGGATAATTTCCCCCCTTCCTCTCCCTCCTTCATTCCATTGTTCAGCGATGGGAGGATAGTTTTCACTACTGTTTGCTCAATCCCCTATTCTTCCTTTTATAGATCATCTGGATTTGTTCAATTTTAAAGCCAGACTGGGATGGAGGCTGTGCTTTTTGCAGTTTTGAGATTTGATTAGGGTGTGATGGGGGGAGCTGTTGTTCAGAAGCTACCTACAGATCACAGTATCCACTGACAGGTATTTGGGCCCTCTGGAACCCACTTCCAACCACCTTGCCATCTGTCCCATGAGGTGGGGGCATAAGTATGAAAGCAAAATTAGATAAGTAAAAGGAAAATAATGGAAAAAGGAAGATGAAGAGAGAGGAGAAGGAGAAGGAAAACAGAAAGGCACACCAACTAATGAATAAACAAAGAAACAAACAAAAAGAAAACAAACATACTAACAAACATACAAACAGAACAAAATAAAACATGATGATGCACTTGCCCCCAAAATATGCATATTGCAAACAGAGAGACTAAAAGACACCAAGATATCAAAAACAAAACAAGTATTAAAACATAAACAAAAACAAAGGAGCACCTTCTTGACTGTTTTTGGAACTTCAGGTTCCTTTCACAAGCAGTGTCACTTCTGGCCGCTGCCATAGGGCGCAGACTCTGGTCTCCAGCCCCTTCTCTCTCTCCTCAGCATTGGCTGATGGAATTGCTCTTGGAATGGTTAGATGACCCACAGACTGCTGTGGGAGAAGGGTTAATCAGATCCCTACTCACCCAACTTGTTCACTTCTGCTGCTGCTAATCCCCATAAAGTCCCCCACTTACATCAGATGTGTCCTTGCATGGTTCAATGTGGGAGTCGGGCATCCATCACTCCATGTCCACTCCTGAAATTTGCTCTCTGAGTTAGTGATGGTCTATCCCAGAAAAGTGCAGAGATCACTTCTGGGTCCCAAGTTGGAGGTTGAACAGAGCCAGGGTTGCCAATGCAGGTCTCTGCCTGGTCCCAGGACAGGGAAAATGGTGGTGGTCAGTGCATCCTCACCAGTGGTATGGCTCAGCGCCAGATTTCTTCCCTGCACCCTTTCCACGCTTCCCTCTGCCAGCAGCCAGCCCACTGCCACAGTTGGTGGCATGGGCCAGGTGTCAGGCGTTGAGGAGCAGCTGACCTCTACCGCCTCCTCCCGAGATACCCCGGAGAATGGCTGACAATCCTACACACGAATGGCTTCAATCTCAGGGCAGTGATGGGTTGCAGTTGCTTCTGGAAGGGAGCCCCAGGTGCTTAATCCCCAGTCTTCTTTCAGACAGACTTTCACCCAGCTGCACTAACCCACTCAGGCAGACTCTTTATGGACACTCACACTTGCAGAGACTTTCATGCCCCCACCAGTTTTGTCACCATCTTGCCTCACTCACCCACCCACAAGAACAGATTTTTTAAAAATTGGGTCAATTCCATATCTGAATGAAAACGTCATATCAAATCAATCTTTATTCATACAAAGATGCTTAACAAACTGGATTTTAACCATCCTGATTTATATGTCAGGAACACATTAAGGACTCCTTCTTTCACGAATTTTATTCAACATTATGTCAGGTATCCTAGATATTAAAATAAGAAAATAAGGGAAACTCTTTGGGGTCCCCTCCCACTGTGGGAGCTTTTCTGTCCTCTCAATAAATCCTGGTTTAAAAAAATAAGAAAATAATAAGAAGGAAGAAGAGGAGGAAAATCAGAAGGTACATTAAAAAGAGATGAAATAATGAATTTCAAAGAAAGAAAAAAAAATTAAGCAAACATCATGGTTTTCTAACAAGACAATTCAAGATGATCTACAAATAAGTTATTCATTCTAAGAAAGTTCATCATGTTGCTTAATACAACAACATTTCTATACCCCATTTATAAACCTTAATAATACAATAGAAGAACAATTGTATTTTCATGGGAACCCAATTATTAACTCCTTAGGAATAAATGGAATGTAATATAAGTAAGAAATTTAAGGAGAATTGCACAGTGCAAGAGGATTCAGAAAAGACTTGAATAATTCAGTGGGAAACTCATCTACTGATATAAAGTATCTTAAAGCACTAGAACTTAAGAAAGTGTGCTTTTGGGAATAGACATCAGTGGAACAAACTTGACCATTTGAAAGAGACCCATACATGTGTAGTCACTTTTCATATGACCAAAAATAAACAAATTGGGATGTCTGTCTCATAACACACACAAAACACATCTAGTTATAACTTTTGAAAAACTGCAAAATATTATGTAATCAAATTAGAGCAGTCTTGAGAGCAACAATAAGGGAAAATATTAAGACATAAAATATTTGAAAAAAATAATTGTTACTAATACAATAATTCATAAACAGTGGAAAAATTACAAAACTATATACTGTGAGAAAATATTTACAACACAGGAAAATCTAAGGAAAAACTTGATATCTGAAATATTAAAGGAGTCAAACAGTGGCTCAGCCAGTAATCTCGCTCTTTGGGAGGCCAAGGTGAGTGGATTGCCTAAGCCCGCATGTTCGAGACCCACCTGGGCAACTTGGCGAGACCTCATCTCTACAATAGATCAGAAAATTAGCCAGGCATGGTAGTGCGCGCCTGTAGTTCCAGCTACTTGGAAGGCTGAGGCGGAAGGGTCGAGGCTGCGGTGGCCGGGAGCGGCCACTGCACTCCAGTCTGGGTGACTGAGTGAGACATCAACTCAAAAATAAATAAATAAATAAAAAGAAAAACAAAAAGAGAAACCCAATAGGAAAATGGGCAAAGGCATTGCTAGGCAATTCAAAGAAACAGAAACAATGATGGTCAATTAGTATATGAAAAGATGTCTCTTTGTACTCGAACACAAATAAAGCAGAGACATCATTTCACAGCCTCGTACTGGAAAAATTTAAGAATTCTAATAATTCTGTATTTTGACAAGGGAATGGAGCAAGAAAAGTTTTTATACACATTGTTAGCAGGTGTGCAAAATAGAGCACCCAATTGGAGAGCAAGTGAGCCATATCTGATAAAACTGAGGATGTACTTACAGATGTTATTTAACAATTTTACTTTTTTTTGTTGTTTGCTTTGTTTTGTTTTTAAGTCAGAGTCTCACACGTCACCCAGGCTGAAATGCAGTGGCATGTGCACTGCCACTGCAGCCTCGACCTGCTCAGCTCACGCAATTCTCCAGCTTCAGTCTTCCAAGTAGCTGAAACTACAGATGTGTGCCACCATGCCTAGATAATTTTTCTTGATTTATTGCAGAGATGAGGTCTCACCAAGTTGTTCAGACTGGTCTCAAACCTCTGGGCCCAGGCAATCCTCTCGCCTCCACCCCCCAAAGTGCTGGGATTACACATGTGAGCCACTGCACTCAGCTGCAATTTTACTTCTAAAGATACTCCTTGAAATGTGTCCAAGGAGATATGCATAAAGTATTTGCCTCAATATTGTGAGTCATAATAAATAAATTAAATATTTATAAAGAGGCAAATATATATAGAAGTTAACAAGAACAAGACACATGTGCATTAAAATGGTTAAATCTCGAAGCATAGTTAGTAAACTCAGAAACTTGCAGATTGTGCCATATATATATAGAGAGAGAGAGATACATATATAATAATAAATTTTACTTCTTAGAAAAGTTTGGTTCACAGTAAAATTGAGAGAAAAGTACAGAAATGTCTTGTATATCCCCTGACCCCTGATATGCACAGCTTCCCACATTGTCAACAGGCCCACCTGAGTGGTGCGTTTGTTACAATTGGTGACCCTGCCTGGACGTCATTGTAATATAACCCAAAGTCCACTATTCACAAGAGGGTTCACTCTTCATGTTGTACATAATAAGACAGGCTTATAGGAGTCTTGATGAACAATGTGTCAAGGTAATTTAATGGGTTTGGACAAATTTATGATATATGTATTCATTGTTAAACATACAGAATAGTTTTACTGCTCTAAATATGAGATTTGATAGAAGATTTAATGTATGATTTTAAATACTGCAAAATCATGAAATATGTATCATTGTATATAGATAAAAATATCCTGTATGTTAAATGTATTGGTTGGTTATGGTGTATTCTGATTCAGTGTAGTCCACGCACAAATACAGACACATATGTCAGGAGGTATTTGTCATATTTGTATTCCCAGTGACAAGCAGAAGGCCTGGCAAAACTTAGGAACTTCATGATGTATGTTTTAAATTAAAACCAGCAATAGTCTATTTAATAACAAAAGCAAATATTTCTCTCCTCGCATTCTATTTTGTTGGCATTGTTAATAAATGAACCCTGTAACTGACAAAATTTAAGAGAATCTCTCCAGAGAGAAAGACTGTGCTGAATAAATAGCATAGCAGTTACAAAGGAGACAAACTCAACAGGCCATTTCTATCCTCATTTGCTGGTACTCTCAGGTCTGAGGAACCTTTCTCAGTTTCTAAGTCAACACAAATCAAACATAATCACACTAGTTTGTCCTTTATGTTTCACTGCCCAAGTATCACACTATTATCCAATGTCCTTTGGACTAGAGCTAAAAGCTTTTTATCTTGGTATCTAAGACATCTTGGTGATGTAACTGATATTAGAGTCCAAACTAATCACAGTGATGCACAGAGCTTATCACTGTAGCTTTAAATGCTAATTGTTCTTCATGTACAAAAAAAAATGTAAAGGCCGTGCGTATGAAGAATTGAGTGCAAGAGGCAGACATATATTTGTTAATTGACTATCCCAAATATCATTACAAAAATTAAAAAAACTAAAGGAATTAAAATATAAAAATTTTCTTCTGGAAGAAGGAGTATGGTTTCTTAAATTGCAATAAAATATAGAAATCAAATTAAAAAGAATTCAAATCTAGGGTTTATTTCTGCTTTTTTTCTCCAACCCTTTGTTATGTATTAAGAATGACTTTACTTTGCCGCACAGGTTTATATTTAGGTTAATGTCATATAGTTTATTATTTCCCAGCTGAAATGCCTGTGTGACTTCTGCAAGCTTACCAAAAGAAATAACGTTATATATTACAATGTTTTCAGTTATCTTTCTTGCTCAGTATTTATTTGTTTTACTTTTTTCTCTTAATTGTTTGTCTTACTTTGTCTAATCATCTCGTAAATATAAATATGTGTGTGTGTGCATGTGTGTGTAAAAGCTACTGTATGCTTTCTAAATTTTTTTCTCTGAGAGTGTTTTCTGATTGCAGCAGTTTTGATAGCAAGAGCTTATTATAACATAACCTGATGGAGTATTGCAGAGTCAACTTTGGAAATACATTTTCTGGTGTTTTTCCTGCTTATTAGTGGGTCTCCAGGTGCGAGGGTAATTTCACAAGTGTTGAAATTACGTGAAGTGCCTTTGACTTAGCAACGTTGGCAGAAGCCAGAGGGAGGGCACACAGATACTTTTGCACTGGGCATAATGTTGTGGCCCCCTGCCAGGAGAGTGCATTTGCCATTCGGAACCCTTTGTGGTGCCTCTGAAACCATTTTCCAAAAATGCATGTTTGTTTGTGGTGTGTTTTTAAGGGATAGTTGGGTACCCAAATATCACTATAGGCCTTTAAAACACAAAATAAAGCCAAAATAGTACCATCATGCTCAGGTTCCTGACAAGGTTAATTCTTATTTTGAGATTTTGTGAAAAATTAGAGCATGCAATCCATCGGGACACACTTAGTGCACTTTGCCCATATTCACAACTAAAGGAAAAATTGCTGGGTCATTTCTTTTCTTGCCAACAATGTGAAGCAGGAATCTATAGTTTGCAGATGTTATCATGGTTAAGGAAGATAACAGATAGAGACTAACATTTATTCAATGCCTGTGATTTGTTAGGCACTGTACTAATAACATTTCCCCTCGAATCATATCCTCACTTCCCTTCTGTGATGTGGCAGTCTCATTTTAAAGGTGAGAAAATGGAACCATATAGAAATTAAGTCGGCCGGGCTCGGTGGGTCAGCCTGTAATCCCGTGCCTTGAGAGGCCGAGGTGAGTGAATTGCCTGAGCCCGCAGGTTCGAGACCCGCCTGGGCAACTTGGCAAGACCTTATCTGTACAATAAATCAAAAAAATTAGCCGGGCGTGGTAGCCCGCGCCTGTAGTTCCAGCTACGTGGAAGCCTGAGGCGGAAGGATCACGGAGCCCAGCAGGTTGAGGCTGCGGTGGCCGGCAAAGTGCTACTGCACTCCAGTCTAGGCAACAGAGTGAGATTCCAACTCAAAAAAAAAAAAAGAAAAAAAGAAAAGAAAAGAAATTAAGTCATATGCTCCAAGGTTACACACCTAATAAGTGTTAACATTGAGGTTAACTTACTTAAAATCATAAAGAAAGACCCAGAATCAATATTTTTCCTCCCTATGGAGAGGTTATCTCTGATATGAATGAGTTATACACACAAGTACACATATTACCCATATATAAACATATCCTTTGTAAAATTATTTATGTGAAAAAGAATGATAAGACAGGCTTATAGGAGTCTTGATGAACAATATGTCAAGATAATTTAATTATTTCAAGTCACATGAATAATCTTTTCCTTAACATCCTGGCGGTTACCCATAAGTATGGTAATTGATAAAATTGATAATAAGAAACTTGGATGATGTGTTTGATGGGAATTTAAATACATTCATGTGTTTCAATATGTACTCAATTTATATTGCATCTAGCAAGAATTAAATGGTATATTCTTGCATTCAGGTTATACATTTTACTTTGGTTTTAGGGGGTTAAAGAAAGGCAGGCCTGTGCTTATTTTTCTTGACTTCATTACTGAAAGCTAATGATCTCCTATTCTATTTTATTACACCCTGCAGTTTTTGAGAAACCCATAATTTCTAAGTAGCACTGCTAATTAACTAGATGCTGTTGTTTGCATACAAATAATAGTTACTGTAATTCTGTTCATCTTTATATAAGAAACAGTGCATTGCAATAATCAATTCCTTTTCAATTTGATCAACTCTTTTTCTGTAACCCTCAAGTGTAACATATTAAGGAAGGAATAGAAGAGCTTATTTTTAAACATGTACTAGCTAGGAAGTAAGCTTGGAGTATTATGGGGTGTTAATGTCATTGCAGCTTGAACTTTGCAGTTTTAGGGGCAAGGGTATGTGTAAAGATGAAGGGGAGATATGGTGAAAAGACAGCATTTTTAAGGAGTCCTCCTAGACCTCATCAACAGAGTTGGCATTAATTGGCACTACTTTCTGCCTACATAAATGCTGTGGGTCTTATGTAAATAAGAAAAAGAGGCTTTTAAAATTCCGATTTCAACTCATGACTTAGAATTTAATGAAACTGTTCAAGTTCAGCACTTTAATCTCACAAATTGGTTTATCACAGCCTAGTGGCCACTTCTTGTTTTATAATAAGCACAACAACAAATATCTATGAACACTTAGAAAATTAAACCAAGGGAAGTATATGCAATTCTGAGCTCATTAGAAGCAATTCATATTTTCATCTGTCTCATTAGAGAGGTTTTTATGAACTAAAAAAATGTACTTTTGTATCTGTTTTTTTAAAAAAATTTTCAGGCTAGCCAGTAGAAGCAAACTTTTCTCATTATTCCCAAACAGCATATACAAATACAAGTATTTTTAAAGCACAACTTGTGATTAAATGAAGAGAAAAGCAAGGCAATGAAGAAATTCAGGATAGTGAGTGTTTGATAAGACAAGCAATTGCTTTCAAGTATTCAGACAATTTTCAGTGAATCTTTCTGTATTATAACTCAGACTTCATTTTGCATTTTAAGGACCTTGTATCTGAAAGAAAAACAATTGGCATTCTGAACAAAAATCATAAGGTCAAAAATTTAAAAAAATATTGGCATGTTATTTGTTAATGATCATTACTTCAGTTTATTATATATATTTCTTGGCTTTCTTTAATACAACATTTGGTCTTTGCAGTGGATATAGAAAACTGACTTCTCAATTTTTGCCACATAAAATTAAAAGTGAATATTTTTGTGTATCAAACTGTCAGATGCAAGGCAAAAGTATTAAACTTGGATTTGACCTTAGAGAACATTTCTAAATCGTGACTGGTTCTTATTATCGTTAGAATAAACAATATTGTCTCTATTTTGGTTATATTTAGATCTTGATTCTAACAGCAACAAGCAATATAATTTAGTCCTAAGCACAGTTTAAGGGTGCCCTTTTATATTCTCATCATGAGCTCCCATGAGTTAGAGTATTATTAGAAAATCTTAACAACTGATAAAAGTATCTAATGTTTATTCATTTCAACCTCTACCTTATAAATGCTTGAACTAAATACATTGAATCAGACTGACTTATTCTTTAAGTTACTCCTGGACTGCAATAGTTCTCTTGAGACATTGCTGTGTTTTGGGAGATAAATTATAATTCATGTTTTTGTGGAAGAGACTCTTAAGTTTTCTTCCACTAATCACAGTTCCTCTTTTCAGTTTCTCTTTATGAGCTTAAATTCCAGTTGCAAGATGGTTGAGGAAGATGGAAACAAAGGAAGTATTTCCATTTTCTAGTTCATGACAATTATCTCCCCTCCTCCTCCATTTTAACCATATGCTTCCTCTCCGTAAAAGTACCTTATTCTTTTTCCTTTTGGGGGATCAAATTCACTTCATTGTGAGCTGCTGTTAATGTTGTATGGTATCTTCAAATAAGGACCGAATATATAACAAAATCTAGAACATTCATTTTTCTTTTTCCTAGAACTTTGAATCTTGAAAGGTATTAACCTAAGCATAGAACCTTTTAAAAAAGTTATATAACCACATTTCTGCCATCTATCTTCTACTACCAGGATTCTTTTGATTATCCTGGTTCCTGGCCAGATTCTAAAGCTATCTCTTTTATTCTCTGAGGTAGTCTACATTCTTGCTAATGATTCATTTTAGCCAGACTAAATTCACTTTTGATCCATTTTTGTTGCCTGTACTCATGGAATTCTGACTAGCATATGTAATACACTACCAAAAAATAATGACCCACATTGAGATTTATAACCACTGTATGATTCTTACCAACAAAAGGATTCCAAACTTTTACCACCCATCAACTCAAGTTGATGCATTAAGTGAAATTAATTAATCATCCCAGGAAAGTTGATGTTAGACACCCTTTACCTCTGATATTATAAGATATTATAAGGTATATTGACTAGACCCCAGACAAACTGCAATTTCCTGCAGCCCTTGTTAAGCATAGCCTTATTATGATATCATGTGACTAATTACAATTAATTACTAAATTACCACACACAGTTTTTATATATTCTAAAGGACATTTTCTGAGTATTGTAAGAAAGAATTAATGAGAGGGAGAAATACAGTGAGAAGAAATCTGTGCCCAGCAGTTGTTACACAATTTCAAAATTTTTCAACCATCACATCAATTCTGTGAGTTATATATTATTATTTTTGCTTTAGAAATGAAAACATTTATGTTCAAAGAGTTTAAATAAATGGTCAAATTTTTCACTATTAGTTGATAATTTCTTTTGGATATGAATCAAGTTTTTCTTGTAAAGTTCATGCCATTTGTATCAAACTGCATTCTCAGAAATATATACACACATTTATATATGTACTGGCATATGTATATGTATATGCATATTTATTGTATATGTGGAAATAAATGATTTAAGTATGGAACCTCTATAAACATCTCAGTGAAGAACATTTATACACAAATGCTATGTGAAGTTTAAGTATCATTTTCCATTCTGTCATCTCATCAAGATTCATTTTCCTTGCCCAGATTTAGATAATCTTTAATGCAGGATGATGACTACATACTTTAACAATTCTCCACATATTAGAGAATTCCTTGTTATATATTATTTATTTATTTATTTTTCAAAAAATCTTTCAGCACAACATAAAGAACACAAAGTTGTCTATTTTCCCATCATTACTGAGTATCTTTTTACAATGGCCTCTGTACAAACTGAATAGTATATCCCCAAATCTTCTTGAAACCTTGGAATATGATCTTAATTAAAAGTAATTTTTTTGCAGATTTAATTTGTTAAGATGATGTCATACTGAAGTAGGGAGGGCTCTCAATCCATTATGGCTAGTGTCTTTATAAGAAGAAGAGACCCAGAGATAAACTTACACAGGAGGAGGAATGCCATGTGAAATTGCAACAAAGACTGGGATTAACTGCAAGTCAAGGAATGCAAAAAGTTGCCAGCAAACACCAGAAATTAAGAAAAAGACATAGAACAGATTCTTCCCTAGAGCATTCAGAGAGATCACGGCCCTGCTGATACTTTAATTTTGGATTTACAGCTTGAAAAACTGTGGAACAATATATTTCAGTTTTAGCCAGAAATGTTTTAAGTCACCCGGTTTGTGGGGCTTTGTTATGGCAGTGCTGGGAAATGAATGCAGTTTGTTTTCATTTATTAATTCATGCACTTATTTCCTTAACATATTGTTATGGGTTCTACTTCTATAAAGTAGGCATGTAGCTGTGTGTGTACCAAAATAACACAAAGCTCCTCTCTTTAAGGATCCTTCATTAATGTTTTTTTGTTTTGTTTTGTTTTTTGCCCCCGTGCCAACAGCCAGTTAAGATGCTAATTGATTAAGTGTACCTGCACGGTGAATATTTGTATACCTAGCCCTGGATTATACCCTACAAGTTTAAAATAAAAATTAAAAGAGGATAAAAAATAGATGCCAATTGATAAGTTTGATGGGGAGTAAAGCAGAAGATATTGAAGGCAATCTATGACTTGGTAAATATTCTCTCACCCAAATGTACTGTCAACAGTGACTGGCAAATATTTTTTGACCAATGGTCCAATGAATCAATAAATAAGGATATCAACGAGTGAAAAAAGAAAACTAAATATCTTCGCAATTTCCTCCAAATTTGAAGGAATTTCAGAGCTAATTCAGAAATAAATTAGGAAGGATGATTCTGAGATACCTGGACAAACAGTAGGCAGAGGGGGAAGCAAAACAATATTCCAGGTAAAGAAGCATGTTCAAGGTTAGGAAAATGTGACATCACTAGATACTTTTGAGAACTATAAACAATTCAGTATAACTGGAGCACAGGATATAGTGTGCGTGTGTGCTGAGGGGTGAGGGAAGTATTCCTTAAAAAAATGAGAAGAAAATGTTGAAAAGATTTATATGTCTTCCTAAAGAATACAGAATTTTATCCTGAAGTTTATTGGAGTCACTAGAAATTTAAACAGGGAAGAGTATTAACGTGCTTGTATTTTGAAAATTATATTCTTCTAATAAATCTTTAACTATTTTGAGTGGGCGTTTTGTTCTCCTGGAATAGGAATGGGGTGCAACAGTCAATACCCCATTTCAGCCAGGGACTCTGTTTGTAATTGACAGTTTCTTTGTGCTTGTGATGATCACAACCTGAAATTTCAGAGCACAGCATCAGCTTTCTTCCCAACTCTTCATATAGGTCTCTGGATGTTGTCCATCTTTACCATTACTCAAATTTCATCTCACTTCTTTGGCTTTAGATTCATGTCCTTTTAGATCAAATTTCCTGCATCCTTGTCTATTCTATTACTCCTGAGATGAGTGGAAATTAAAGGGTGGAATGAAAGCCAGATAATCGGAAGACAGCATATAAATTTGTCTAGGGAATATTGCACTACATCAGACACATAATATTCTGGTCCTTTAATCTCAATTTAAAGAAACAATAAATCCTACATGTTATTTACAAAATAAGTTAGTAAACAAGTAGGATTGAGTGCTTACTGTGTACCTACCTCTTGATATTATAAACATCGGCAGGGACCTGTGGAATTTGTAGTATGGGAAGATAATTTGGGTGTCAGTTGGAAATCTGCCCAGGATTGAAAGCCTGCTGTTGCTCTAAGATGTCACCTGGGACCATGTCATCAATCTACCCACCTTTCCTGAACGACTTTGATACCGATCAGGCTGGTTTCCCTGAGTATTAAAGTAATGGGCTCCTGGCTCTATTTCAGCTCTGTCAAAATAGCTGCCGAGCCTCTCTATTGCTTTCCTACAAGGATTTAATCTACTCCAAGTTCCCTGACACATTATAAGGAAGAAATCTGTTTTCTCTGTCACTTTTTCTTTCTTAGCTGGGTCTGCACCAGAACATCTTTGCTTTGGATAAGACGGTGCAGACTTGCTATGAAAGACGGTGTTCTCATCTGTACTATGAGTTGTCTAACTTAATCGTCTTGTTTCCCTACATCCCTGAGGCTTTCTGCGTGTTGTTCACTCTGTAAGAAATACCTGGCATACATCCTTGCACAAATTATTTTCACCTCCTCTGTGAAGTGTTTGACTCCTCAAGGAGACAAAACTGCCTCTTCTGGACCTATAAAATTACATCTTTTAATGCCTATACTATTCTTGTAATATATTTTATTTATTACTTCTGTCTATTTTTTTCTACTGGACAATAAACTCTTTGACTATAGAAATTGCACTTCAGTAGTAGTATTAATAACGAAAAAATTATGGACTGCTATTCTGAGAGAGATAATAGACTAAATGCTTTTTGTGTAAATGTCATTGTATCCTCACAACAAATGAGAGTTTGTCTTTGTTTCTGTTTTTGTTTCTCAGATGGCTCACAGAAATTCAAGAATGTGTGCAAGCCTAGATTTGCTCCAGACCAACAGATTCTACACCCTTCTCTCTACCTCTTCAGCTGCCTGACAGCAATGCACTTTTGCCAAGCAGCTTTGATTGTCTGAATCAATCCTCACGGAAACCTATTTTATGGATGAAGAAACAGAGGTTCAAAAACATTAAACCATTTCACTAAAGCCATGCAATGGGTAAGGAATGGGGGCAAAGTTCATCTAGGTAAAAAATTTTGTTCCTGTTCATTCTGTGAATACTGACCTGTCTCCCTGTTTTTCCTCTCTAATGCAAGATTCTAAGCCCAAAGATTAATAGGACAAGCACTGGGTAAATATCTCATTGCTATTGTTTATTTAAAGCCCATTTTAGAATATGGTTAAACAACTCTTCCCAGAAAAAAAAATGTTGACACCTTGTAATTTTGGTCTGCTTATTTCAGTATGTGTGTGTATGTGAGTGAATTTTAAGTCTTAAGCCCATCAACAAATTGCATTTTACCAAATACAATCATTATACAGGGATTGACAAGGGATCAATACATCTCATTTTTGGTGAGTATTGCTTGAAAGGCTAAGGAAAGAATATTTTCTCTCCTGTGCCTATTGTCACATCCAAACATTGAACTGCTGTAGTTACACACACTTTCTGACTAAACGTGGCAATGATATCAGAGAGACAGGCAAGATGAGAGATGTGCAGGTAAGTGGAATCAGAGAACCTAGATTATGTGAAAAGTGGAAACTTCCATACCTCTAGAATTCTGGCAATGTGTACTGACACATTTCCCTATTGTTTAGCCCATTTATTAGAGTTTTCTGTTTGTTTGTTTGTTTGTTTGTTTACACAGAAAACATCCTAATTGACATATTTTCAGAGCATCTAAAATTCATACCCATCTCTGGCAAACACAAGTCATGGGATCTGGGCTTAACCTAACTGAATCTCCGCTTCTCATCAAATGTGACTACATTTCTACATAAATTGATCACTGTGAACATGATATAAGACAAATGTAAGGCAACCCCTTTGGGCCCCCTCTTGCTGTGGGAGCTTTTATGTCTTCTCAATAAATTCTACTTTCTCACCTTCCAAAAAAAGATAAATGCAGTGTTTACTCATCAAACAATCTGTGACCATGTAGCCAATTAATTAGTTGATCCATTAATTAAATTACTTACCTACTCCTTTTATTTCCTGCCACATGAAAACAGAGAAAACTCAACATCACTGGACATACACATACACTGTGTCCCTAGCATTTTGCTAAGGGGTTTACATTTGTCAATCCACTTAATCCCAAGTTTAAGTCTCCTCACCTCTTTTTTATAGATGAGGAAATGATGGCTTAAATATCTTACATTTCCCAAATCCTTGGGACACTTACTTACCCACTCTTTTTAAACTGTAGACAATGAAAATAGTATTTAGTACAACAAAAGGGAAATATTTAAAAAATATTTCAAAGTAAAAAAGTATTCTAGTGAATATTTTCAGAGTATGCAGCCTAAGAAAGGTACATGCTATCAAAACAATCTTCTGATAAAAAATTATAAAATTAACCAACTTTGTTTTATTTCTAAGTGGCAGTTGCTATATAATATAATGGAAAGGAGATTTGACCCTGAAGAAAGAGCAAGACATCTAATTTACAAGGTAAATGTTTAGGGAGAGGTTATCCATTCATGGTCTCCATCTTCTCTGTTAAATGGGGATAATTAAATTCCAGTCCAACCCTATAAAAATCTACCAAGAAAACATTGCTCATGCAGCACAGAGCAAGGGCCCGGGACCATCTAACTGCTCAAAAATGCTATTATTATAATTGTCAAACTAATTAGCACATTATGCTTTTAATTTCTGCCTTTTTAGTAAAACATGTATATCTGATTACAATGGAAGTAAAATAAATATGTAGCCATTGATTAAATAATCATTGTTCTCACAGATACAAAGGATTTGGCAGAATACTTGAAAAATTTTTACCTGGAAAAAAGAAAAAAAAAAAATCATTTTATCTATGAAAGAGATAAAAAACTATTTTTAAAAAGCAGGCAAGTAAACTATTCTCTCTGAAGAGTACTGTTGAGATGTCAATGGAATTTATTTTTTCAGAAAATATTTTTATGGCAAAATGCCTTTTGCGTTTCAATTTCCTCAGTGGTAGTGTTGCTGCCAGAGTATGTGTTGATCTTTGTTTCATTTTATTGAAAGTATACATTGTACACACCATTTTCTAAATGAGGGGCATCAGAGAATAATAGATATCTCATAGGTTTTAAAGTGCTGACTGATACTCAGATATATTTAGACAGATTGTGTAATATTCTTTAAAAAGAAAAAAAATTGTTATGTTTGTAGGAATCACCTGAGATTCTCTTACATACTCCTTTAGGATTTTTTTTTTATTCCTTTAGCTTTGAAAAAAAGCTTGTTAACCTCTACATTTTCAGAGTCTGGCAGAGTTCTTGTCATATTTTGTATTCTTAATAAATATCTTCCAATAGATAGAATGAAAGATCAGGACTAAAATAGTTTTCTTCAGTCTCCATGTCATGTCTTATGAGGATCATATGGGACTAAAGGTCCTAAAGAGTTCTACATTGAACTTCAACCTGGTCTTTACGTTTCCTCTCTGACTGCCAAAATTGGTGTGGTCAATTCTTTTCAATTATACAGCTTATTGTGGCAACTTCTTGGAAGTGAGCTTTTTGAGAATGTAAAAACTCAAATCGCAATGTCTAAAGTGAACACTCAAAAAATAAATGTCCCCATGCATTTCTGGAATTGCTGATTTTTTAGGAACTAATCACCATCTGGTAAAGATGGAGATTCTTTTCTGATAATGTTATGCTGTGGGTACCGTATTCATTCTCTACCAGTAGTTTGCTGTGCTCATGAGTGTCACTGGACCAGTCTCCATCACTCTCATCTTGCTCTCCCCAAGTAACCATGTTGTATTGCTTCACATGCTGGTGGCTTCTACATATGAGGTGACTGCCACTGGGTACTGATGGGAATCTGGCATCTTCAGATACAAAATGATGTGCTTTCAGATGTCCTCAGTTCTCTTCAATGATTCCCTGTCTCAGCCTATCTTTGATAGCATTTCTTCTGTGACACATAATTATTTTATCTATTTTTATTTGTTTATCTATTTACTTACTTATTTAAGTAAGTCAGGGTCTCACTCTGTTACCCAGGTCTCACTCTGTTACCCATGCTAGAGTGCAGTGGTAGTCTCCACTTCCAGGGCTCAGGTGACCCTTCTCCCTCAACCTCCCAAGTAGTTGATAGGTGTGTGCCATCATTCTTGGCTATTTTTTAATTTACTGTAGAGATGAGGTCTTGCTATGTTATCCTGGCTGGTCTTGAGCTCCTGGGCTCAAGCAATCCTCCCACTTTGGCCTCCTAAAGTGCTGAGGTACAGGTATAAACCACCACATTCAGCCTAGAATAATTAAAAAAAAAAAAAACTCCATTCCATTCTGGAAACTGATGACTTACATCTTTTTCTTCCTACCATTGACTTTTTTCTTTTAAACAATAACTACATATATGTATTACATCCATTGCCAATTTCAGCATTTATCAAATAGAAGTCTTCATCAAAAACTGTCAAAATGGTTAAAAATACTCTTTTAATTTTGTGTGAGAAATTTTGTCAAGAGCACCAACAAACAAAAAGACCATGTGTCTCTGAGTGATCCCAATGGTGCATCCCCATCTGGTCTCTATGCTCTTGGGCCCAGATTCCCATTGGTCTTACTTCCTGAGTACTTGTCAGTATTATAAAGTTTTGTTATCCACTCACACATACATATTATGCAATAAATCTATGAAATATGCATTTTTATCCTCTTATCAGTGAGAAAACTGAAGTGTGCTTAAGTTCTTTCAGCTAATAAGAGGTAAACCCACAAATTGTTCTCAAGTCTGGCTGAGGCCATAGCCGATATAATCACTTTTACCTCAGTGCCATCATTTTTTTAATTAAGGAGATAAAATTTAAATATTTTCTTTCGATTATATTCCTGTGCCATTCTGACTTGTTTTATAAGGTAATCTGGGTAATATCTAACTACTGGTGATGAATGAATCTTTTAAAGGGTATCCCAAGGAATTGCCTACTCTCTTATTTGCCTAGAGGTGATTACAGAGTTTCCAATGAAAATTAGAGAGTTACATTTCTCCTACTTAAGTGACCCAGGCACTCCTAAGAGGGAAGCTAGCTTGCTTAACATATTTCAGGGGCTACTGAATTATTTGAGCTGCACTACAAGGTCACTATAATTCCTCACTAGCTATCAATTGTTTGACAATGGGGTGTCATCCATCAGCCTGTAACTTTCATTGCCAAGTGCATTCTATTTTTATATACCCATGAACTCACACATTTAGCAGAGACAGGAAGACGTCTTTCTCCATAGGATAAGCAATGAATTGTGTGTTTCATCTGTACTATGTTATTTTACAACATATTATTCAGAAATATTCTTTGCCACAGACAAAAAAGACTTTGAAAAAAATGGCAATATATTCCTCCTTAAAAACTGTTTTTTTCTATGAAGGTTTGCTACAGAGAGCAGATTGAAAAAAAATGCCTTCTATTCTGCCATTTTATAAAATATGTCTCAGCAAATAGTCATAAATCTGTCAGATATTGCAACCCAGTTTGGTATTATATACTAGGAAAATGAACTCAATAGCAATATAATCTTACTTTCCAATATAACTGAACTTGGGGAAAATATCTTAGGAAGAATGCAGGCATAGCGAGCAAATAAAATCTAAGTATCACAGATATAAAGAAGTTTATGATGGCATATACAACTTTGGATATCGGTGTTTTCCTTTTATTAATTCTAACACAAACTCTCAATCATTTCCTTTTTTTAATTTTGTTTATCATTTTTTTCCTTTTCTCTGAGAAGAGTGAAATTACATTTTATCCTTTATCTATTTTTCTGTTTGTTTAGGTTTATCTTTCCAGTAAAAAAATATTATTGGCTTCCTATTTAGATATTAGCTGACTTACACAAACACCATTTTCTCAAGTTGACTCACTGGTTACCCAGATCACAGAGATTTATTGATTTATCTTACATACAAATCAGATAGTGTGTTTCCATCTACTAAGCTGGAATTTTAATTGAAAGGTGAGGAGAGAGGACTCAAATTATTGCTTGGTGGTGTATGAGGATTTTAATGTTTTAGCTGCCTTTCCTTAGTGAGAAGGCAGACAAATATATTTGACAAATTCAGATAAACCACTAATCAAATTTTAAAAAGATAATTTTTACTTGTAGAGATATTGTGCTCTTTGTTTGTTTATTTGTTTGTTTGTTTATCTCACCTAAGACTTTGGAGAATGATCACCAAATGATGGACTCAAAGGAAATGGAGTTGATTGTTCCTTTTTGGAATAATTCTGCCAGTCCTTCATATGACAACAACATTCAGCTAGTATTTATTGAGTAACGAGTAATGTAGAAATCAGAGAGGTCAGAAGATTGGGGAAAAGGAGTATGAAATAGTCTCAGCCTAACTAAAAAGGACCCTGGCTTTGTTACGTGTTAATTAATCAGAGAAAAACAGCAACAACTTCTCACTGATTTAGAACAGAGTACTTCACCTGACTTACTGTGCCTCTTATATCTGACCTGCTCATTTACTCTCTAGCCTTATCACTTATGAGTACTCCACTTCTTCCCCCAAACTCTGTACTCCAGTTAAAATAAAATTCTCTCAGTTTTGTGATAAAGTCAAATTGTCTTTTTTTCCTACAAGACTTCAAATATGCTGTACTCTTTGCAGAGATCATTGCCATTCTTCCCACTGTCTCTCACTACCTCCTCCTTCCTGAGATTAGAGCTCAAATATGATCCCTACAAAGCCTTGACTAGATGCCACATTTTGAATCCCAGGAACTGCTTTTCCCACATCTTGACATCATAACATTATAAGTTAATTTGTTATTCAATTACTTGAGTTTTCTAATAATTCAGGAAAGGAATTATCTTGCTCAGTGTTGAATCCTAAATTTCATGTTAAAAAATGTCTTCAATGGGAAATGTTTTGGAGGGAGGACATAATAAGAGGCATGAACTTCAGAGAGTTCCACAATGTGCTAAAGGAATAATAAGAAATTCCAGGTATTCTGAAGAAAAATAAATTTTAATAAATCAAGTGTAAAAGTTACCCTGGGGTTGTATTATAGCATATCTGAAATGCTAAAGTAAATATTTTAAACTTGAATCTCTAGGCAATAGAATGATATTGAAGACCATCAGCCTGGACAATGTATTCAGCAATTTGAGAACTAAGACCGTAAACTTGTTACATGTTAATGTATACATTAATATGGGACAGAAAAAAATAAACTAGATATGAAGCTAAAATTTCACATTAATATTAATGTCAATATCATTAACATTTGTAAAGGAGAGTAAATTAACAACAATAAAGCACCTACTATGTGAGCGGTACCTTGAATGGACCATGCATTTAATGTTCACCAGTCTTCTTTGAGATAATTCACAGTGTCTCTTTTTAATATGAGAAAACTGAAGTTTAGGGAAGTTATGCACACTATAGTTCATCTTCAAATGTAAGACTCTTTTTTTCATTATCTTTCGATGCTGAACACACCCTGGAACTAGCCACATAATAATCCCTCAATATTTTTGCAGATTCAGTTTAATAAACATGTGTTTATTTCATATGATCCTCAGCAACCCTTCAGGTAGGTAAGATTATTTTCTCATATACAAAATATAGATAAGATATATATTAATCAGCTTGAGCTGTCATAACAGAATACCATAGATTCAGTGGTTTAGACAACAAGAATTTATTTTCTCAATACTCTAGATGCTGAAGTCTGAAATCAAAGTACCATCATTGTCGGGTTCTGGTAAGGGCTCTTGCTTGCAGATGGATGCCTTCTGGCTGTGTGCATACATGGGTTTTCCTCAGTGTGTGAGAGTGGAGAAAGAAAGAAAGAGTGAGAAAGAACAGAGAGAGAGAGTAAGAGAGAGATTTTCCTATTTTTATGAAGGTATTAATCTCATCATAAGTGTCTCATTCTCATAACTTCATCTAATCCTAATTAGCTCCCAAAGGTCCCATTCCCAAATACCATCATATTGGTGGTTAAGGATTCATCATATGGATTTTTAGGGGCACAAACTTTCTTACCCTCAAAAGTCATGTTTTTATGACATGCAAAATACATTCATTCCATCTAAATAAACCAAAGACTTAACTCATCCCAGCATCAACTCTTAATTCTAAAGTTCAAAGTCTCATCAAAATATCATCTGAATCAGATATGGGTGAGAACTGAGGTATTATTCATTTAGAGACAGAATTTCACTCTAGCTGTGAACTTGTGAAACCAGACAAGTTTTGTGCTTCCAATATACAATGGTGAACCAGCATAGCATAGACATTCCCATTCCAAAAATGAAATATGTAAGAAAAAAAAAGTGATTAGTTCCACGTAAGTTCAAAACCCAGCAAGGTGAATTCTACAGATTTTAAGTCTTGAGAGTATTATTTTTGGTTGTTTCTCTGTCCTTTTGGTTAAATGGCTCAGCAGCATCACCTCCATTGCTCCAGGCCAGGTCCTGCCTTTGTTGCTTTGTTGGTTGGGAGTCATGCTCCCAAGGTTCTGGTGGCCCTGCTCTGTAAGGTGATCTACCACCCACGGATCCACATGGCAGCCCTGTCTCCATCTCCTGCAGTTCAATCTGGCAGTATTCTTGCCCATATAATCCCATAAACACTTTATTGAGTGGCAGTCCAGCCACATCCTTGCTTTTCTTTTCCAAAGGTGCTTTCTCGTGTTTTCCAATATGAACAGGCTGAGAACTTCAAATCATCAATATCTATTCTGATTTTATTAGCAATTCCTCTTTCAATTCATTTCTCTCCTTTTATATTTTACTATAAGCAAGCAGAAGGAACCAAGGTACACCATTAAACCTACACTTAGAATTCCCTTAGCTAAATATTTAATTTAATTGCTCACTAGTTGAACTTTCCTCCAAACATCAGAGCACAGCTTAAAGTTCTTCTCACCTTAATACCAAGGTCAGCCTTTTCCCATTTTCTTATTTTTTTCCTCATTTATTTATAATATATTCTCATTTTCTGTCTGATTTCTTACCAGGATGCCCTTTACTCCGATTATTTTCATCATGCACCCTAAAAGTCTTTCAGCCTCTACTCATTATCTGGTTCTAAAGCTACTGTCACATGTTTGCAGATTTGTTATAGCAGCTCCTCACTTCTCAGTATTAAAATCTATCTTAGTTGGCTTGGGCTGTCATATCAAAATATAATTGATTGGATAGATCAGACAACAGAAATGTATTTTTTCATATTTTGAGAGGATGGAAGTCCAAGCGTACCAGCATGGTCAAGTTCTGGTGAGGGCCTTCTTCTTGACTTGCAGAGGAATGATTTTTTCACTGAGTGCTCACATATGCTTTCCTTAGTGTATAAATGGAGGGGGGGAGAGAGAGAGAGAGAGAGAGAGAGATCTTTTACTCATGAAAACAAGAATCTCATCATAAAGACCCCACCTTAATGAATTTCTCTAACCATAATTACCTCCCAAAGGCTTCATCTCTAAATACACATTAGAAGTCAAGTTTTCAACATGTACATTTTGCAGAACACAAAAATTCAGTCCATAAAATACATAAAACTGTAAGAGATTTACCTCAAAACACTGTATTGGGTCCTTTAGTGTCCCTCCATAATGTATATCTTCCCTGGAACCTTAGAATATTGTATTATTTTGAAATAGGGTTGTGCAGATATGGTTACTTAAGATAAGGCCATACTGGATAATGGACCCTTAATCCAATATGACTGGTGTCCTCATTAGTAGGAAGGAGGGGCTTCAGAGACAGTCATATACAAAGAACATCACATGACAATGCAGACAGATATTAAAGTGATATACCTACAAGTCAAGTATTTTCAGCAAACAAACACCAGAAGCTAAGAGAAGGGCACAGAACAGATCGTCCCCTAGACCCTCAGTGGAAGCATGGTATTTCCAACACCTTGATTTCAGACTCCCACCCTCCAAAACTGTGTGACAATACACTACTGTTGCTTCAAGTCACCTAATTTGTGGTAATTTAATATAGGAGCCCTGGGAAATGAATACAGGCACAACTGTAGAAAGTGGGCAGAACTTACTTCTGATCCTAAATTTAATAAGCTGTCAATATGTTGGCATGGCATAAATTTAAAATATAAAGATATTTTGCCCATAAAATCAACAGTGGTAATTTTAATTCTTATTTTTGTTATCTCTGTTATTTACTTCTTTATTTGTACACTTAACATACAATTCATGTATCATAGTTACTATTTGCCCTGTCTTCTTAACATGGTTATTGAATCAAAGTAAAACAGTGTATTTTAATAATAGAGAATCTGAGCCGGGCTCGGTGGCTCAGCCTGGAATCCCGCACCTTTGGGAGGCTGAGGTGAGTGGATTGCCTGAGCCCGCGGGTTGGAGACCTGCCTGGGCAGGCGAGACCTCATCTCTACAATAAATCAAAAAATTAGCCGGGCATGGTAGCGCACGCCTATAGTTTCAGCTACTTGGAAGGCTGAGGCAGAAGGATCGCCGGAGCCCAGCAGGTCGAGGCTGCGGTGGCCGGAAGCGGCCACTGCACTCCAGTCTGGGCGACAGAGTGAG
>CAUYQG010221119.1:0-11605 GCA_963574415.1 Tarsius wallacei
CGGAGCCCAGCAGGTCGAGGCTGCGGTGGCCGGGAGCGGCCACTGCACTCCAGTCTGGGCGACAGAGTGAGACTCCAACTCAAAAAAAAAACAAAACAGACCCCTACCTCACAGGGTTGGCATGGGGTCTAAATGACCCAATCAGTCTACAGTGTTTAGCACATACCTGGAACATATTCCGGTGCTATGTGGCCAGGCACAGTGGCTCACACCTATAATCCCAGCACTTGGGGAGACCAAGGCGGGAGGATCAGTTGAGGCGAGGAGTTTGAGACCAGCATGCTTAACTAGTCCCCGCCTCTACAAAAAAATTTTTTAAACTTAGCCTGCTGTAATGGCATGGGTCTATAGCCCCATGTCCTTGGGAGGCTGAGGTGGGAGAATGGCTTGAGTCCAGGAGGTCGAGGCTACAGTGAGCTATGATGGTGCCACTGCACTCCAGCCTGGGCAACAGAGCAAGACCCTGCTTCAGAAAAAAAACCCTCTGCTATGAAGCTGAATGCATACAGAGGAACACTAGGGGCAGGAGGACAGGGGGAGACCCAGATTTTGGGCAGCTGTACCCTCCCTGTGGTTCCGTTTCCTCCTCTCTAAAGCCCAGTGAGGATTCACTGAGGTGACGGGCAAGTGTTGGGTGCCTAGCACACTGGGGCCAGGCACAGAGAGAAGGTGATGACAATTGTCCTTCCTCCTATTAGGCTCTTCCCAACATCTCAGCTGTGAGCTTCTTTCAAGACAGGACCCTGAGAAGCATGGGCCAAGGATGCCAACCAGAGCTTCTCCAGGTGGGCCCTGATGACCTTGAGGCTGGATGATCCCGTGGTGGGGGCTGCCCAGTGCATCGGTATAGGGTTTGAGTGGCATCTCTGGCCTCTACTGCTAGATGCCAGTAATCTCCCCCCAAGCAAGTGGTGACAACCAGAAATGTCTCCATTGGTGAATAGGATGGTATGTGAGGTAGGTGAATTATATCTCAATAAAGTTATTTATTTATTTATTTATTTTTTTAGTTGGAGTCTCACTCTGTCACCCAGGCTGGAATGCAGTGGCACACTCACGGCCACCACAGCCTCAACCTGCTGGGCTCTGGCGATCCTTCTGCCTCAGCATTCCAAGTAGCTGGAACTACAGATGCACGCCACCACAGCCGGCTAGTTTGTTTTTTTGTGTGTGTGATTTATTGTAGAGATGAGGTCTCACCAAGCTGCCCACGGTGGTCTCGAACCCCTGGGCTCAGGCAATCCTCTCCCCTCGGCCTCCCAAAGTGTTGGGATTACGGGCTGAGCCACCGCGCCGCTTGGAGTCTCACTCTTTGTCACCTGGGCTGGAGTGCAATGGCACGCTCACGGCCACCGCAGCCTCGACCTGCTTGGCTCTTGCAATCCTTCCGCCTCAGCCTTCCAAGTAGCTGAAACTACAGATGCACACCACCATGCCCGGCTAGTTTTTGTGATTTATTGTAGAGATGAGGTCTCGCCAAGTTGCCCTCGCTAGTCTCGAACCCCCGGGCTCAGGCAATCCTCTCACCTTGGCCTCCCAAAATGCTGGGATTACAAACTGAACCACCACACTCAGCCAATAAAATTATTTTTTAAAAAATAAAATGTTCTCCATAAATCACCAAATGTCCCCTGATGTCCCCAAATGAAACATTCACGAAGACAGGTCACAAAGAGGGAGGAGAGAATAAAGATGGCTATGAGCCGGATGCAGTGGCTCACACCTGTAATCCCAACACTTAGGGAGGCCAAGGCGAGAGGACTGCCTGAGCCTGGGGGTTTGAGACCAGCCTGGGCAACTTGGTGAGACCTCATCTCTACAATAAATCAAAAAATTAGCCGGGTATGGTGGTGCATGCCTGTAGTCCCAGTCAGCTACTTGGAAGGCTGAGGCAGATGGATCGCCTGAGCCCAGCAGGCTGAGGCTGCAGTGGCCATGAGCGTGCCACTGCACTCCAGCCTGGGCGACAAAGAGTGAGACTCCAACTCAGGAAAAAAAAAAATCTACAAACTGGCCACAACCGGAAAGGTATCAGATAGCTCTCCAGGTGGACAATTTAAGACAAACACGGAAGCAAGACCAGCTCCCTGTGCCACTCCCAGATACTTCTCATTCCATTCTTTCCCTTTAAAATCCCCTATCCTCAGCCTAAAAGGCACTTTTTTTTTTTCTTTGAGGCATAAGCCTGGCCATTTTTCCAACTGCTGGCTTTTGGAATAAAATCACCTCACTTTCACTACATCTTGTGCTTGTTTATCCCAGCTTATAATCGACAAGTAGCCAAGCTTCCTGTCGGTAACATCATCAACGCTTGGAACTTTGCCTGGCACGTAGGTGTGCCAGTGATGTGTAAGATGAATAAATGAATGGGTAAATGAATGGACTGATGCAGCATGACCTGGGGGCCAGCTTTGCCATAATAAGACCTCGGACACTGGGTGTGGTGGCTCACGTCTGAAATCCCAGCACTTTGAGAGGCAGAGGCGAGAGGATTGCCTGAGCCCACGGGTTCAAGACCAGCCTGGGCAACATGGTGAGACCTTGTATCTACAATAAATCAAAAAATTAGCCAGACATGGTGGCACATGCCTGTGGTTCCAGCTACTTGGAAGGCTGAGGCAGAAGGATCACCTGAGTCTGGCAGGTCGGGGCTATGGTGGCCATGAACATGTCACTGCACTCCAGCCTGGGCAACAGTGAGACTCCAACTCAGAAGAAAAAAAAAAGACGTTAGACAAGACCTTTTCCCTCTCTGGGTCTCAGTTTATTCTGATTCAACAAAGGGCCCACAGCCCTGAAGTTGAGCCTTGGCCTCCGGCTGCAGGGTTCTGCGTATAAGTACATCCTCAGCAAGTAGGCACTCATCCCCATGCTTGAGGTAGTGTCTAATACTCTCCCTGATCACCACCCTTCGGGCCCTGAAAGGCTTGGAAGGGGACACTTGCTGGCAACTAGGGGGTTGTGAGCAGCTGCAGCTGCCACCTCCATTCCTCCCTCTCAAGGGAGACAAAACTGGTCCAACCAGTTCTCCAGAGCCACAGGAACACCTGTTCTGTCAACCAAGACTTCCAAGCCACCGCCTCAGTCATCTGTCCCAGATATGCCCTGCTCCCTCTTCCGCCAAAGGTGCTCTTTACATCAGACATCGCTTCCCAGGTCTCTGAGTCAGCCACTTCTCAGCCTGTACAGCAGATGCTCACTGAGTAAGACTTACCCTTGGACTCCCTGGGGTGGGAGGAGGGGATGGGTAAAGTGGGCGTTGTTCTCTCACAGTGCCGTTGTGCATTCAACAGATAGTGATGCACAGTTTCTAGAAGTTCGAGGCACTCTAGACAGACACCAGTGGATGAAGCCGACTGATGCCCTTGCCTTTGTGGGTCTTTTGTTCCTAATGAGGTCAAGAGACAATAGACAAGTGTCTAATATAATGTCAAGGGTGATGAATAAAAATAAACTAGAGAATAATGGGGTGGGGTCTGTTTTAGACAGATTGGCCAAGGAAAGCCTCTCTGAGGAAAAGGCTTCTGGACAAAGGTGGACAGAGGGAGTCAGCCCACCCACCATACGAAAGTCTGTAAAGAGCATTCTAGACAGAGCAAACAGCGAGTGTAAGGGCCCTGAGGCAGGAATTCGTTTATACGATGGAATAGCATCAAGAAGGCAGGTGTGGCTGGAGTGGCGGCAGAGGAAGAAAGAGTGGCGGAAGGCAATGCTGAAGAGTAGACAGGGGCCACATCACATGGAGCCTGGAAATCCACTGGGAAACGTTGGGTTTCCTCTAGGGAGACAGCAGAAGCCACTGGGGAGGTTTTAAACAGGAAAGAAGCGCAATCTGATTCAGGCTCTAGAAAGATCCTTTGAGCTGCTCTCAAGAGAGACTGTAGTCGGGCGTGGTGGCTCACACCTGTAATCCCAGCACCTTGGAAGGTGGAGGCAAGAGGATTACCTGAGCTCAGGAGTACAAGACCAGCCTGAGCAACATGGCAATATCTCGTCTCTACAATAAATCAAAAAATTAGCTGAGTGTGGTGGCAATCCCTGTGGCTCCAGCTACTTTGGAAGGCTGAGGTGGAAGGATTACCTGAGTCCAGCAGGTCGAGGCTGTGATGGCCGTGAGTGTGCCACTGCACTCCAGCCTGGGCGACAGAGTGAGATTCCAACTCAAAGAGAGAGAGAGAGACAGAAAGAGAGAGAGAGACTATAAGGAGGTCCAGGAGAAGGCTGATGTAGTTGTCCATGCAAGAGATACAGTGGCCTGGACCAGAGTGCTGGTTGCCAGGGAAGTGAGGGTGATAGGAAGCTGGGAGAAGAGAGTCCAAGTAGAGCCCGAGCCCATCAGAGCTGGCGAGCACTCCAGAGACCCTAAAGCAAGGCGTGGACCTTGCTCCACATGTTCTGGCTGTGAGTCCTCAAGTAGCTTGCTACACTCTGAGCCTCAGTTTCCCCAACTGTAAATGGGCATGATAAGACACCAAGGGGCGTCTTGAGGATTCCAAAATGTGTAAGTAATGCACACAGCATAAAACTTGGCACTAAGTGGGCACTCAGTAAAATCATCCATGACTCAACCCCTCGTATTTGCTGATAGAGAAACAGAGGCCAGCTAGCTTAGAAGCAGAAACAGGTCTGGAAAGGGAAGGGAGGAGAGGTAGCAGGGTTCCTCAAGCCATAAACCCATGGAGTCCAGACAGTAAGATGGGTAAGTCTAGTAAGCAAAGAACATGAAAAACCATGTGGCCCTATCTGGCCATCTTGTTTTCCTATACTTGACCGACATGGGAAAGTAGAAATATTTCTCTACTCTAAAATAAATCAACACAAGTACATTAAATAGCAACTGGAGCACAGCTACAATGTCAGAGACACAGCAGGGGAGAGTGGGAACTGTGGCCACCTGTAATGTACATGCCCATCTAGAAGGCTGGCTAGCCCAGCTTAACCTGACTGCGGCCCCTCTGTGCCAGATACCCCAATTTTCAGTAGAAGTCAGAAATCCAGATTGTATATGTGAAATGTCTCAATTCTTATTTACGTTTTCTAATAGTTTCCAGAGTATAGATAGAACATAGAAAATTGGTACATATTGATCTTGCTATTATCTCACCACTCTTTCCAACCCTGACACCCTTTCTTTCTTTCTCTCATCCCATCACTCTGGTCAGGCCCCTGACGTAATGGTGGAGTCATGACTACAGCCATCCTTGTCTTCTTCCTGACACAGAGGGAATGCATTTTACATTTCACCACTGCAGTACGTTTTCTACTTATTTTTAAATGTTGGCTCATTTTTTTCAACATTGTGAATGCTAAACAGCCTGTCTGGAGGCTGCCACGGGCTGCTAATCCATGATCTCTGCTTTACCTGAATTATTTCCCTGAATTGTGGCAACCTTGTCAGGCAGGCACTGCTATTCTGACATGAGGAAACTGAAGCTCAGAGGGGTGCAGTGGCTTGCCACAGTCACACAGCTGGGAAGAGGCAGAGCCAGGACTCACATCTACCTCTGCCTGAGGCCAAAGTCTATGATCTTCCTGGGAGAAGAGTGAGACCCCAGATCCCCAGGCCAGCCCCTCTGTATGCTATACCCTGTTCAGCATTTTGGGGCCCCATGAGGGGCCCTGGAGCAGCTCTGTTGCCAACCTCTGCTATCCCTGGACAAGGCCTTCTCCTCTCTGGGACTCAGTCTACCTGTTGCTAACCTAGGAAGGGTTCAGCCAAGGGATCCCCAACACTGTCCCAGCCTCCTCACCGGCAGTCCAACTTGACATCTCTTCAGCATTAGACCTAGTCTCGGTGTGTGCTGTATTCTGTGGCCTGGCTCTGCCACTTGCCTTCTGAAGTGACTCTGGGCTGCTTAGCCTTGATGTGGCTGTTTCCTCAACCAAGATGCAAAATGGGATTAAAAGTAGCACCTACCTTAAAGTGATTGGGACAGTGCCAGGCACACAATAAAAGCCTCACAAATGTTAGTTCTCATGATTACTCGTAAATGTATATGCATGTGTACATGGACAAGCAGCAGCAACAGAAATACAACTTAAATAGTTAAATAAGGATGGAGATACAATTTTTAAATTTTTCTTTGTCACTGATCCTTTTTTATTTTTATTTTTTCCTTTTTTGAAACAGGGTTTTTACTCTGTCACCCAGGTTGGAGTGCAGTAGCACTATCACAGCTCACAACAGCCTCGAACTCTTGGGCTCAAGCAATCTTCCTGCCTCAACATGGCAAGTGGCTGAGACTAGAAGTGTACACCACCACACCCAGCTAATTTTTCTGTCTTTCTGTAGGTGGATCGCACTTTGTTGTTCAGACTTGTCTCAAATTTCTGGCCTCAAGCAATCCTCCCCCCTCAGTCTCCCAAAGTGTGCTGGGATTTTAGGCATGAGCCACTGTGCCTGGCTTTTTTTTTTTTTTTTTTTTTGAGTTGGGGGTCTTACTGTCTCCTAGACTTGAGTGTAGTGGCACAAGCACAATCCTGACTCACCACAGCCTCGACCTCCTGGGCTCAGGTAATCCTTTGGCCTCACCCTCCCAAGTAGCTGGAACTACAGGTGCAAACCATCATGCCCAGCTAATATTTTTATTTTTTGTAGAGATGAGGTCTTGCTATGTTGCCCAGGCTGATCTCAAACTCCTGGGCTCAAGCAATCCTCTTGCCTCAGTCTCCCAAAGTGCTTGGATTACAGGTGTGAGCCACTGTTCCCAGCCCCATTGTTAAAATTTTAGTAAGGTTCGCTGTCTCCCATGACTCTTCCATTATGTAGAGAATAAAGTTCAAATTCCTTAAGCCGACATTCAAGGCTCTCTCTGATTTGACAGCAGCCTATTTTTCTTTTCTTTCTTTTTTTTTTTTTTTGAGTTGTAGCCTCACTCTGTCACCCAGGCTGGAGGGCAGTGGCATGCTCACGGCCCCCGCAGCCTTGACCTGCTGGGCTCAGGCGATCCTTCCATCTCAGCCTTCCAAGTAGCTGGAACTACAGGCATGCGCCACCATGCTCGGCTAATTTTTTAATTTATTGTAGAGATGAGGTCTGGCCAAGTTGCTAAGGCTAGTCTCGAACCCCCGGGCTCAGGCAATCCTCTCACCTCAGCCTCCCAAAGTGCTGGGATTATAGACGTGAGCCACTGCACCTGGCCTGCAACCCAAATTTCAATAGAGCAATATGGCTAAGGGAACTCCAGGGGAGGCTGCACTGGCCTCAGTTCCAGCTCTGCAGCTCACTTGCTGTGTAAGCTTGGGAAGGCAACTTGCCTCTCTGGGCCTCCATTTCGCAACTGTAAAATAAGGAACGTCCTAACACCACCTGGTAGGTGGACGCAATATAACTGTAAATAGCCTAGTCCATGTCTGTCACATAGAACAGGCTTAAAGAATTCATGATCATCATTATCTACCTACTCCTTTGAAACCTCTGGTCACTCTGGACCACTCACTGACCCCAGAACACAGCAGGCCCTGCACAGTCACACCTGGCATGCCTTCGCTGTCCATCCATCAAAGCACTCTGTGCCAGGGGCAAGTAGCCTCCCTCAGAGGAGACCTTCTGTCCGCACCCCTGGCAGTTTGCAAGCTGGTCCACTTACAGACCTTGCCCCCACAAACTCTGTCCCTCCTGCTACAACATACCCTTTGCTGAGGATATGGGAAGTTGGGCTGGTTCTGAGCTGCAGCCCTGGGTCCCAAGACATGTCTGAGAGACATGCCAGCCTTCAAAGAAACTCAGTTGCCACACTCACTCCCACAGCTCTGCCATGTCCTGCCTGTCCCCTCTACTGTTACGGAGCACTGTGGTCCAGAAGGGTAGCTGTGAAGACAAATGGGAAAACACAGGTCCTCCCTCCTGACTCCTGATGAGCTGGTCTGCCTCCCACCTGGACAAGTAGGGGAGGGTCAGGGGAGTGTTGGATGCAGGGCATTGATGGCCATCCAGATGCCTATCTAAGAACGCCTGGCTTGGTCAGAGCTTGATCTCAAAGGGTTTAGGGTGAAACCAATGATCCTGAATTTCATCAAGTGAGTATAAACCCCTCCAGGGTGTGTCCATGGGCCACGTTCTATAATAACTATTCTGGGAGCACAAAACCTGCACCTACCTTTAAGACCTCTACATATAAGTCCTCATCGCCTAATAAAAAAAAAGAGAGAGACACCTCTTCGTGGCTAGTGTTTGAAGTCCAGGGGACCCCATGGCCAGCACATGCTTTGGAGTGGAGTGCTGCCACCTAGGGGCTAGGAAAGAGACTGCCAAGGCTGAGGCCTGAGCCGTCTGTACATACACTGTGATAATGCTTACTGAGCACTCCCGCACAAGCACCATGCCAAGCCCTTGCACATTTCATCACAATGGATCCCCATGACAACCCTATGAGATAATACTATCATAAGCACCCCTGTGCAGATGAGGAACACAGGCTCAGAGAGGTGAAATGACCTGCCCAAAGTCACACAGCAAGTGCGCGACCACCCTTGAATCTGAAGCCAGATCTGGCTCATAGCTGCATTATTCCCACAACACTTGAGTGCCTCCTAACAGCCTACATCACGGAGAGTTGCCTGAGGACACTGTGAGGAACCGTCTGTGAAAATATCTTGACTAAGGACTCCGACCATGCCAGGCCTCCTGAAGAGCAGCTGACGAGAAGCCACCCAAGGCAGCCTGGAAGAGGGCAGGCAGACCACTCTGTCTTCTCTCTTAGGCTGCCCAACCACCAGCCCAGGCCAGCCAGACTCCAGGCTGCTCAAGCTCTGGCCACCTCTCTTTCCCTCATTCTGCCCAAAACTGTAGGCAGCCCCGCTCCAGATCCCAGAAGGCTGCAGGACTTTCTAGCTAAAGAGGGAATGCAGGAGGGCGGCGCCAGGCCAACGTTTATGAATGACATTCAAAGGCTTTCTCCTGATGGCTCACTTCCATTGGGAAGGATATCTACTCTGCCTTGGAGGCCCCGGACCCAAATGTGAGCATCAGGCTGGCTCACAGAATAAGCATCCCAAGTCCCTCACTCTGAGGCCTGGATGTAGACAGGCACGGCGAGCATGGCGCACGGGCCCTCAGCCCCAGTCTGCAGCTCTGCCAGTGCCAGGTTGGAGCCTAGCCCCTCCGCGTGTCCGGGCACCACCAGGTCAGGCTCCCCACCCACCGTGCCACCCACAACGATGGACAGCACAGCATCTGGCTCTGGGAAGGGTGGCTTGCCCGGCATGGTCTGGGGCACGTGCCCAGCCCCCGTGTCCTTCAGCTCCTCCAGCCCCAGTGGCTCAGGCAAGGGTGTCACCACCTTGCGCCCACCACTGCTGCTGCTGCGGGGGGTTGTCCTCCTCCGGGGGGTCCGCCGGGCTGGTAGGTCCTTGTCCTTTTGGGGGCCAAGGCGGCAGCGGTGATCTTTGAGGTATTTGTGGCGGGAAAAGCCCTTGGCACAGCCAGCACAGCGAAACTTGTAGTTGCCCGTGTGGGCACGCTGGTGCTCGGCGAGGTGGGCGTGGCGGCTAAAGGACTTGCTGCACAGGGCACACTTGTGGAGCTTCATGCCTGGGGAGAGGAAGGTCAGGGAGAAGCATTCAGACCCTCACCCTTCCACGGTACCAGGCGGGGGAGCAGAACCCAACCTCTCACCCACGAGCACCCGTGTGACTCGGCCCTAGCTCCCCAGCTCTCACCTCCCATCTCCCAACCCTTCATGCTGTGCCAGACACACCCCCTCCTCAGATGCTCTCTGTGGCTTCCAGCCTCGACACTTGCTGTCTCCCTCTGCCTGGTCCAACCCATTCATCCCCTGACCCTTAGCTCACTTGTTCAGGTCACCGTCACCCCTCCTCTCTGGTCTGCCTGCTTCACCCGAGTCCCCTCAGACCAGGCCCTACAGGGCAGCACACCAATGACCATGACATCCCTGCTAAACCCCCATGGCGCCCCAGTTTTGCATGAGCATGGTGCTGTCCGCGTGTCCCCTTCGCGTCCCAGTCCCACCTTTTCTCTTCTCCTGAGCTCCAGCTTCCACCTACCTTCCTGGTCTCAACTCTCCCCACCAGCTCTCCCTTGCTCCCTGGTTGCTCCTTCACCCTGGAAAGCGATTTCTGGGCTCTTCTCACCCCTCAGGACTCAGCTCTCATGTCTCCTCCTCAGGGACGTCCCTGATACCTACGCCCTTCCTGCTCTGCCCCATCACTCTTTATTTCCACCTTTGCACTCAGTGTACTGTGCTGTCATGTATTTACTTGTTCATTGATTATTCTGGGTCTCCCCCACTAAATGCCAAGCTTCCTCAAGAGGGCCGGGTGGGGTTCAGCCCATCTGACTCCCTCAAGGCACACTCACTCCCTGATGCGTGGTCGGTTCTCAAGAGTCAACTCCAGCCCACACTTATCCTGGGCCAGACACCTTCACACACACCTTCAGCCCCCTAAGCTTCCCTGGGATGGAGGCTCAGAGAGAGGCGGTGACTTGCATGAGACCACCCAGCAGGGAAGGGCAGTGCCCAGACTCAGCCCCAGCCCTCCATCTCCAAGCCTTGATCTACTCTCCTAGTTGTCAGACTCCCTTTAGCCACTGAATCCCTTCTGTAAATGGGTAGTTCTCAAACAGGAGACTTCATCCCTCCCCAAAGAGAATTTCTGGCAATGCCTGGAGACATTTTGGTTGTCACAGCTGTGGGGGCAGGGTGCCACTGCCACCAGGTGAGTGGAGGCTAGGGATGCTACCAAGCATCCTAGAGGGCATGGGACAAACAATCATCTGGGCCCAAATGTCAATGGGGCCAGCTGAAGAACGCTGTTCTAGACAAGTCAACATGTGGAAAGCCATGCAGGCTGCTCTGGGAGCACCTAGAAACAGGAGTGGTTTGGAGACCCTGCCCTGCCCTACCAGGAAGCCTCCTGGAACATCTTGGACCCAGTGGCTATCTGATCCCTCTCCATAGATCCACACCTCTATCAGGCCAGGCACAGCTCTGACATTATTTCCTCTTGACTCGGCTTCCCCTGGGATTGAGGGACTGGGTCTGAGTAATCTCCATTCACCCTACAGTTCTCAACACAGGCCTGGCTTAGAGCCCACATGTGTGAACATCTGTTGGCTGGAATGTGCCAGACAGGAAAAACAAGCCTCTTGGGATGTGTCTGCCCTTTCTCCTCCTGACAGGTCTCTTCCAGGGCACTTAAGCTTAACCACCCCCTCCTGGCAAGCCCGTAAGCCCCTTACCCGAGTGGGAGAGGATGTGAGCCTTCAGTTTGTCCGGCCGGTTGAACTCCTTACTGCAGCCTGTATGTGTCCTAAAACCCAAAGTCACAGTCAGGAGAGCTCACCAAGCTTAGGACCCTCCTGCTGGTCCCTCCACTAGTCCTGGGCATGAGTGATGCCCTTGTCTACCCTAAGGGCTGGGCAAGGAAGTGGGGTGGGGAGTGAGGCAGGCAGGGCCCAGGACAGAATGAAAGGAGAGAGGTCTTCCATCTTCCTCTCCCACCTTTCCTGGTGGTCCCTCTGGGGAATCGATGCCCCCATCCCCTGCATGGCAGTCACTACTCACGAGAAGGGGCATTTGTACTTCTTGAAGGGTTCATGGATCAGCATGTGCCTTTTCAGTTTGTCCCCCAGGCTGGGGCTCAG
>CAUYQG010221120.1:0-17800 GCA_963574415.1 Tarsius wallacei
TGAGTCTCTTGGAGATAATATATTGCAGACTTATGATATTTTGTCCAATTTACCATTCTACTTCTTTTCAGTGGTGCATTTAGTCCATTCACATTCAAGCTAATTATTAAGATTTGAGAGTTTATCCCTGTCATGAAGTTCTTACAGAGTTTGTTGTTTCTGCTGTTTGATTGTTTGTATTTCTTTTGATTTTTGGGTTGATTCATGTGTATTTTCAATCTTTTTCCTGCATTCTTGTGAAGGGCATTGTCTTTCATTTTTCCTTTCTTCTGTGTTTAATACTTTCTTAAATGTTTCTTGTAGAACTGGTCTGGAGACAGTGTAAATTCTTAGGGATTGAATGTCTGAGAAGGATTTTAATTCTCCCTCACTGATGAAACTTAGCTGGGTAGGTAATTCTTGGTTGAAATTGTTTATTTTTGAGAACTTTGAAGATTGGGCTCCAAGCTCTCCTCACCTGAAGTGTTTCTGTAGATAAGTCTGCTGCTATTCTAATTGGTCTTCCCAGTTGATAGTCTGACCTTTCTCTCTTGCTGCCTTTAGAAATTTTTTTCTTTTATACCTACTTTGTGTAGGCGAATTACTATACGTCTAGGAGTTGGTCTTCTCATTTGTTGTCTTGCAGGGGTTCTCTGAATCTCTTGTGTTTGAATGGTCACATCACTGACATGATGGGGGAAGTTTTCTTGGATAATTTCATGGCATGTTTATTCCATTTTGGTCTGTCTCCATCTGCCTCAAGAATTCCAATTAATCTTAGGTTTGACCTCTTGAAGTAATTGCTCATCTTTTGGCAGTTTTTTTCTGTCTTTTAAAGCTTCTTTTCTATGTTTTTAGCAGTTTGGGTTAGTTCCATATTTTGATACTCAAGCTCTGAGATTCTTTCTTTTGTTTAGTTAATTCTGCATTCCATGCTTATCAGTTTGTTTATTTCATTCACTGTATTCTTTATTGCTGTTATCTCCGTTATCAACTCCTTCATTCGTTCTTCTTGTCTCTCCTCAATTTTCTATTTATTCTCTATATTAATATCTTGATATCTGGGTTTGTAGTTTGAGACCATCATTCTGGGAGCTCTTCATTGTTTGAGTTCCTGAGTCTTTATTCTCAGTGGCTGACCTCCTAGGGGTCTGAGACTCATATTCTTCCTCTGGTTTTTCTTCATTTGTATATGTCCCCCCCTCCTCTTTTATTCTTCTTTAATTCTGTTGTTCAGTGATGGGGGAATAGCTTTTATTTCTGTTTACTCAATCTCCAGTTCTTCCTTATGTAGATTCTCTGGTTTTGTTCAATTCTGAAGCTGTACTGGGGGTGGAGGCCTGTACATTTTGCAGTTTTGAGATTTAATTGAGTGGGGAGCTATGATTCAGAAGCTATCTGCAGATCCTAGTATTCACTGACAGGCATATGAGCTCCCTGGAACCCATTTGCCACTGCCTTACCATCTGTCTATGCAGTGGGGATGTCTGTTTACCCCTGGGAGCAAAAGGAGATAAGAAAAGGGAAAAGAATGGAAAAAGGAAAGAGAAAGACAAAAAGGAATTTGAGAGAGAGAAGTAGAGGGAAAACAGACAGTCCTACCAACTAATGACTAAACAGAGAGACAAAGAAAAAACAAAAAAGACAAAAAACATACAGACAATCATACAAACAAACCAACAAAAACCCTCGCTAGTGTACTCTTCCTCAAAAATACCTATACATAAACAGAAAATCTAAAAAAAAAAAAATCAAAATAACAGAAACAAAGCAAGTACAAAAACATAAACAAAAACAGAAAGAAAGAGAGAAGAAAAAAAGCTAAAATTAAAACAAACAAGAAACAAACAAACAACAAAAAAAAAACACTCACGCTGGCAGTTTCTGTGAATCCAGATTCCTTTCAGGCCTCTGTCTTAGGGAGTGACTCTGATCTCCAGCCCCTCCCCTTTGCTCTCAGCACAGGCTGATAGGGTTGCTCTCAGCGTGGGTCAGATGCCCCATGGACTACTGTGGGAGGAGGATAAATCAGATCCAGACTCATCCTACTTTCTGCTGCTGCTGAGTATCCCACTCAGATCCCCCATTTGTTATTAAGTAGTTGTGATGACTCACTATATTTTACCTTTAAACCGACTCCTTTGAGTGTCATATCTGATTCCTCTCTTAAAGTCTCAAAAGAATCTTGGGCCAGGATTATACCTAAAAGGAAACATACCTTTGTTTCCAATCTGTTTTCTTTTTTGAAGTTCTTTTCTTTTTTAAAATTCCTTTCCTCAATGAACTATAGCACTTTCCATTCATTTGTAAAATCTAAGAAAAGTGGTGATCTCTAACACTTCTCTTTTCTTCTGTGTCGAATTCACCCCCAATTTCTGTTTATTTCACTTCCTAAGCATTTTATGAATTAATCTATTCTCCACCTCTACCATCAGTCTAGGCCAACTGATCATTACCACAGTTGGAACACTGAAGTTCCCTAAATGATCTTTTTCTGAATATCTGTCATCTGCTATGAATCACACTTAACCAGAGTAATTAAAAAAACAAAACAAAACCCTAAGTTGGATCATGACACAATTGGTTTTTCCCTATAATATAGAAAAATAATAAACTTTATATATTGAGCTTTTATACTGTGACCTTACCAAATTCAAGATCAAATGCCTTTTGTAGATCTTTGGAGATCTTCTATGTGGACAATTATATCGGTGATTAAGGGCAATTTTATTTTTTTCCTTTTTAATTGAAATGCCTTTCATTTATTTTTAATTTCTCTTATTACAGTGGCCAGCACATGCAGTACAATGTTGAATACCTGTCATAAGAATGAACATTCTTTTCTTCTTACTGATTTTAGGGTGAAGGAGTTTAGCATTTTACCATTATAAATCTTGTTAGGTACAGATTTGTGTAGATGTCCTATATCAGATTGAGAAGGTTTCTTCTAGTTTGTTGAAAAAAATTTTTTCATTTGTTTTAAATTTTGAAAGGGTTTTAAACTTTGTTCTTTTTACATCTAAGGAGATCATCATACTATTTTCTTTTTCAGGCTATTGATATGAAGAATTACATTAATTAATTTTTAAAAATTGAAGTGACTGGGCATTCTTGGAATAAACTCTACATGTTCATGATTTATTATCTATTTAATGTATTGATGACTTTAATTTGTGGATATATTGTTAAGGTTTCTTGTGTCTATGTTCATGAGAGATATTGGTCTATAGATTCCTTTCTAGTGATGTTTTTGATTTTAGTATCACGTAATATTAGCCCCAAAAACTGAATTGAGAAATGGTCCCTTACCTTCTAGTTTCTGAAAGAGTATGTGTAAATCTGGTATAATTTTTTTTTTCTTAACTGTTTGGTAGAACTCAATCATGAAGCCATTGTGTCTTAGAGTTTATTCTGTAAAATGTTTAATTTGTTTATTGCATTATAATTGATATACTATATATGGTACCTGTTTAATGTGAAAAAATTTGTTCCTACAACTCAACTTTTTAAATAGACATAGTGGTCTTTATGTCATCTAATTGTTTTTGTTTTGTTTACTTTAGCTTTAATAGTTTAAAGGATTTGTCCATTTCATCTAAGTTTTCAAATGTATTGGCATAAAATACTTTATAATACTCTTACTATCCTTTTAATATCTCTAAGATCTAATTCCTCTTCTTTTAATAACTGATATTAGTCATTTGTGCCTTTTTATCATTTTAAAAAAATCAACCTGACTAGAAAGTATATCAGTTTTATTTATCTTTTCAATGAACTAATTTTTGGTTGCATTTATTTTTCTCTATTGTTTTCTATTTTATTAATATTGGTTCTTTTCATTACTACTTCTTTATTTCTGTTTATTTTTATCTTAATTTTGCTTTTCTCCTTGTTATTTATTTTATTATTTTTAGGCCCTTTTAATTCTAGGATCTCTTTTCTAGTTATTAGGCTGAGATGTTATATTACTGATTTGATAATTTTCTTTCTTCCTAATATAAATGTTTAATGCTATACATTTCCCTTTAATACTACTTCGGCTACTTGCTGTCTTTTCATTTTCTTATTCTAAATGGAAAAAATGTTAATTGATATATAATCATATGAATATTTTAAGGGTATATATGTTAAATGAATACGTTTATATAATTTGTAAAGATCAAGTAGGTATAATTGGGATATCCATCATCTTAAATACTTGTTGTTTCACTATACTAGAAGCATTCAAATTATTCTCTTCTAGCTATTTTGAAATTTACAATAGATTATTATAAACTATAGTAACCCCAATGCTCTTTCGAACACTAAATCTTTTTTATTTTATCAAGCTGTATGTTTGTACTCATTAATCAACATCTGTTTATGTCCATCCCCTTCCTCTGTACTTTTCTCCATCTCTGGTAACCACCAATCTATTCACTATCTTCATGAGAAACACTTTTTAGCTCCTGCATATGAGTGAGAGCATACAATATTTATCTTTTTGTGCCTGACTTATTTCACTTTAGATAATGATCTCCAGTTGTATCCATGTTGCTTCCAATGACAGGATTTCATTATTTTTTTTTATGGCTGAATAATATTAAATTGTGTATATACAGCACATTTAAATAAATTATTCATCCATTCATGGACACTTAGGTTGATTCCATATTTTGGTTACTGTGAATAATCCTGCAATAAACACAGAAGTGCAGATATCTCTTTGATATATTGGATATGTTGATTTCCTTTCTTTTGGATACATGTCCAGGAACGGAATTGCTGGATCATATAGTAGTTCTATTTTAATTTTTTTGGGGAATTCCCATCCAGTTTTCCACAGTTGCTGTACTAATTTATGTTTCCACTAACAGTGTATGAGGGTTTCCTTTTCTACACATTCTTGCCAGCATCTGTTATTCCCAGTCCTTTTGGTAAAAGCCATTTTAACTGGGATAAGATGGTATTTCACTGTGGTTTGATTTGTATTCCTCTGTTAATTAGTGATGTTGAAGATATTATCATATATAGTTATTGGCCATTTTTATGTCTTCTTTTGAGAAATATCTATTCAGATCTTTTGCCCATTATAAAATCATATTATTTGTGTTTTTTATTGAGTTGTTTGAATTCTTTATATATTCTAGTTATTAATCCCTTGTCAGATGGATAGTTTACAAATATTTTCTCCCATTCTGTCATTTGTCTCTTCACTTTGTTGATTGTTGCTTTTGCTATGCAGAAACCTTTTAGCTTTATGTAATCCCTTTATCTATTTTTGCTATAGTTTCCTGTGCTTTTGAGGTCTTACACAAAAATATCTTTTTCAGACCAGTGTCCTTGACAGTTTTTTTAATGTTTCCTTTTAGTAGCTTCATAGTTTCAGTTCTTAGATTTAGGTTTTAAAACATTTTGATTTAATGTTTGTATATGGTGAGAGACAGAACTAGTTTTATTCTTCTGCATATGGTTATCCAGTTTTCCCTGTACCATATATTGAAGAGACTCTTTTTAACATATTATATATTCTTGGTGATTTTGTCAAAAACGAGTTGACTATAAGTTAGTGGATTTTTATTTTGGCAATTTATTCTGTTCCATTGGTCTATACCTCTTTTTATGCCAGTACCATGCTAATTTGGTTAGTATATCTTTGCAGTATATTTTGAAGTCAGGTAGTGTAATGCCTCTAGCTTTGTTCTTTTTATTCAGTATTGCTTTGGCTATTAAGGGTCTTATATGATTCCATATAAATTTTAGGATTGTTTTTCTATTTCTGAGAAAAAATGTCATTGATATTTTGATAGGGATTGCATCGAATCTGTAAATTTCTTTGGGTAATATCAATTTAGCAATATTAATTATTTCAATCAATAAGCATGGAATATCTTTCTATTTTTGTGTCCTCTTTAATTTCTTTCATAAGTGTTTTATAGTTTTCCTTGTACAAATCTTTCACTTCTTTGGTTAAATTGATACCTAGGTTTTTTATATTCTTTGTTGATATTGAAAATGAGATTGCTTTCTTGATCATTTTTCAGTTTGTGTTGGCATACATAAATAAATGCTGCTGATTTTTGTAGGTTGATTTTGTACTCTGCAACTTCACTGAATTCATTCACCAGTTCTAACAGTTTTTTGTTTTATTTATTTATTTATTTTTTGGTTGTTTTTAGGTTTTTTCTAAGTATAATATTATGTCATCTGTGAAAAAGACTAATTTGACTTTTTTCCTTTCCAGTTTGAATGTCCTTTATTTTTTTATCTTACTTAATTTATCTGGTTAAGACTTTCAGTATCATGCTGAATAATATTGGTGCAAGTGGGCATCCATGTCTAATTTCAGATTTTAGAAGAAAGACTTTTAATTTTTCTCCATTCAATACAATGTTGGCTGTGGGTTTGTCATATATGACCTTTGTTACTTTGAGAAATGTCTCCTTTTTATCCAGTTTGTTTAGGGTTTTTGCCATAAAGCTATGTTTAATTTTATCAAATACTTTTCCAGCATCTATTGAAATTATCATATGGTTTTGTTCTTGAATCTGTTAAACTGATGTGTCACATTCATTGAATTGATTTGTGTATGTTAACCATCCTTGCATTACTGAGATGAGTTCCACTTGATCTTGGTGAATGATCTTATTAATGTGTTGTTTAACTTGGTTTACCAGTACTTTGTTGAGGATTTTTGCATTTATGTTCATCAGTAATAATGGCCTGTAGTTTCCTTTTTTTTTTTTTTTTTTGATGTGTTCTTGTCTGGTTTTGGTATCAGGGTAGTGCTGGCCTTGTATAAAGAGTTTAGGAATATTCCTTCTTTTTCCAATTTTTTGAAGCATTTGCATACAATTGATATTAGCTTTTCTTTAAATGTTTGGTAGAGTTCAGCAATGACACTATCAGGTCTTAGGCTTTTCTTTGATGGGAGACTTTTTAAAAAAATGATAGCTTCACTCTTGTTATTCATTATTAGTTTTTTGAGGTTTTCTATTTCTTCATGACTTGATCTTAGTAAGTTGGAATTTATTCATTTCTACTAAGTTATTCAGTTTGTCGATATATAGTTGTTTGTAATAATCTCTAATGCTTCTTTGCGTTTTTGTGGTCTCAGTCGTTATATATGCTTTATTGTTTTATATATTTGGGTCATCTCTCTTTTTTATATGTAGCTAAAGTTTTTTCTATTTTATTTATCTTTTCTAAAAACAATTTTTTCTTTTGTTGATCTTCTGTAATTTTTGAGGTCTCTATTTTATTTATTTTTGCTCAGCTCTTTATTATCTCTTTCCTTTACTAATTTTGGGTTTGATTTGTTTTTGCTTTTCTGATTCCTTGAGATTAATTGTTAGGTTGCTTATTTGAAGTCTTTACTTTTTTGACATGGATGCTATAAACTTCTCTTTTAGTACTGCTTTTGCTGTATCCTATAAATTTTGGTATATTGTATTTCCATTTTCATTTGTTTAAAAAAATTCTAAAATTTCTTTCTTAATTCTTCATTGACTTATTGATTATTCAGGAGCATGTTTAATTTTTATGTCTTGTGTATTTTCCAAGGTTTCTCTTATTACTGATTTCTAGTTTTATTCCATTGTGGTCAGGAAAGATACTTGATATGATTTCTACTTATTTGAATTTGTTGAGACTTGTTTTATGGCCTAAAATATGATTTATTCTGGAGAATGTTCTATGTGTTGATGAAAAGAATGTGCACTCTATAGCAGGTGGGTAAAATGTTCTATAAATGTCAGTTAGGCCTATTTGATCTAGTGTGTTGTTTAACTCTGATGTGTCTTTGCTGACTTTATGTCTGGATGTCTGTCCATTACAGAGAGTGGGGTGTTGATACCTCCTACTATTATTGTGTTGCAGTCTACCTCTCTTGTTAGATCAGTTAATGTTTGCTTTATATACTCAGGAGCTCCAGTGTTGGATGCAAAGATATTTATAATTGTTATATGTTCTTGCTAAATCAATCCTTTTATCATTATATAGTAACCTTCTTTGTCTCTTTTTAGTTTGATTTGTAGTCCATTTCGTCTGATATAAATATAGGCATTACTACTCTTTTGGTTTTCAGTTGCATGGAATCTGTTTTTCCACCTTTTCACTTTCAGTCTAAGTGTGTCTATATAGGTGAAGTGGTTTTCTCATAGTTGAGTCTTGTTATAGTTGGGTTTTGTTTAGAATATTATTGGGTCTTGTTTTTTTTTTCTCTCTATTCAATCACTCTATGCCTTTTAACTAGATAATTAAGTTAATTTACTTTTGGTGTTGTTGATAAGTAAGGACTCACTACTGCCATTTTATTGCTTGTTTTTTGGTTGTCTTGTAACTCCTCTTTTCCTTTCTTTCTTTCTTCCTCTTTTCCTTTGTGGTTAAGTGATTTTCTCAATTTGTTTTTTTTTTAATTTTTAGTGAATTTATTACAGGTTACTTTATTGTGGTGATCATGAGGCTTACAAAAATATCTTATAAATATAACAAGTTATTTTAAATAGGTGGCAACCTATCTTAGATCACAAAGTAATAGAAACAATCAGAAAAATCCTCTCTACACTTTAACTCCATCCACCAACATTTTGACTTTGCTTTCTCAATTTATATGTTTTAATATTACCTGTCTCTTTACAGGTTTCTGTAGGTATTACTATTTTTGATAGATTTGTCTTTTAGACTTCATGCTAGAATTAATAGTAGATTGCACACTGCAATTACAATATTAGAGTATTCTTAGTTTATCTTTGTACTTAATTTTACTGGTTGGTTTTATACTTTTGAATGCTTTCTTTTTGCACATTCGTTTGTTTTCCTCAGTTTGAAGAATTGTCTTCAGCATTTTTTGTAAGATGGGCCCGGTGGTGAATTCTCTCAACTTTTGTTTGTCTGGGAAATACTTTATTGCTTCTTTATACTTATAATAGTTTTTCTGGATATAGCATGCTTGGGTGGCATTTTTTTCCCCCTTTTAATATTTTAAAAATGTTGCCCCATTCCTTTCTGGACTGTATGGCTTCCATTGAGAAGTCTGTTGCCAGACAAACTAGAGCTCCTGTATGTGTTATTTGCTTCTTTTTTTCTTTCTGCTTTTAGGATCCTCTTTTTGTCCTTGACCTTTGAGTGTCTAATTATTAAATGCCTTAGGGAAGTCTTATTTGGGTCTAATCTATTTAGTATTCTCTGGCCTTCCTGTACCTAGATATTTATCTTTCTCAAGTTTTGAGAAATGTTCTCTTATTCCTTCTTTGAAAAATAGTTCTACCCCTTGCTCTTGCTCAACTCCCTTGTGAATACCAATAATTCTTAGATTTGGTCTTTTGAAATATTTTTCTATGTATTATAACCAATCTTTATTTTCATCCTTAAATTTTTTTCTCCTCTTATTGTGTATTTTCAAATAGTTTGCACATCTACTTACAAAAGTAACTTATTCTATCAATTTCTGAGCTTTTTCTAGGTTTTGAGCTGTGAATTGATTTGCTTCTCATATTTCTTTCCTTCTGGCTTATAATTTAGCATTTTAATGCCTGTATGTTTAGTATTTTAATGACTGTATGTTGATTTTACCATTGTGTATTTTTATTCTTTGAGGTTTTATTTCAGATCTTTCCAAATTTGGACAAGATTGATAACAAATAACAATTATAATGACTTTGCTTAGAACCATCATAATTAAATTTGGAATTGAAAAAACTTTCTTAAGGCAGAATTTATCTTCATAGAGCAGAGCAGTGATTTGGGGTAGAAGAGCATTACTCTTATAAAGGTATTGAATACAGGCTTCAATTAGCATATCAGGTTGACCCTGACAATTATGAAACTGAACTCCAACAATAACCTCAGCAATTCTGGTTATGTTACATGTTTGTGACTCCTGCTTTCTCTTTGTTTAAGTACTAATAATGTATATTACTGAGCAGAGGAGGCAGTTCTGGACATGTGACTCCCACCTGGTGAACATAGACAGAAATGTTTCCTTTTGTAAAATTGCTCTATAAGGCAATGCTTCTTGTGGTGAGAGTGGACTACAGTGCACTTTGAGCTTTAAAGATGCTGTGTTTTTAGTTTTCAGAACAATGCAGCAGTTCTCAATCTCAGTTGTACATCAAAACCTTCTAGGTAATTGCTCCAAAATCCTGACACCCAGGCTTTCCCTGGACCAATTCAATCTGTGATATGAATGGAAATTAATGATTCTAACATTTTGCTAGTTCCAGAGAATCAGATTTCCTAACATCCTGAGCCTTTGCAAAGCAGCAATACCAGAATGACAGTTTTAAAGCCATCTCACTTGAATACTTGGTGAAGAAGTCATATCCCTGATGTTTACATTAGCTTTAAGATGTAATTGAAATTTTCAGTAATGAACATCTAAACTAATTATTGTTGGACTCTGGAGTTTTAAAAGTCTGCACTTTTGGGTTTTCAAGTACAATTAATGGACTGGGGCAGGATGGGACCTACAAAAAAGGCAACTAAGTAATAAATCCAGCAGAATTTTGAATGTGGTACTCAAGTGGTTCAGATTATTTTCAATTCAGCAAACCTATGTATGTGTTTTGCTGGCAGTTAAAAGTTTACCTTGTGTTTTGAATATTATCATTGAGATGAGAACAGAAAATAAATTCTCATAATAAACTTGTGAATTCCCTTTTTCGATACATCTAAGGATCACTAGGCATCTGCAAACCTTAGAAAGAAATGTTGTACATAGTAGAATTAATAAAGATATCTTAGCAGACTTGAAAGTGCTGCTGTTTATTTTCATGCTTGGTTACATAAGCGCTGGAAACCGTGCTGTGGTGGCACAAATTATGTTTTTGGATATTGAGCATGAGCTCAGCAGTGGTCAGAATTCCTTCATGCATGTGGTGAAGGCACAACTGGTCCAAAGGTATTTGTGAGGGAAGCGGGTAGGCACTGCGTCTGCCCCAGTTCTCTATGTCTTCATCCCTCTCAGACTCTGATTTCACGCCTATCTGCTGTTTTTTCTGTGCAATGCAAGCAATAATTTTTAGATTAGAAATGTCTAGGAAGACACATAGAAAGACTATGTGCCTGGGCATACCATGATCGTGTTAATTGAAATGCTGAATGTAAGGTAAGAAGGCCAATGATATGGTCATGCTGGCATATATACTGGCAAGATAATATAAATATGTAGCCATATAGCTTGGGGTTTACAAATCAGCCCAGTTTTAATGATCTGTACCGTGAACATTCATAACATCCTGGGGATTCTATCATCTTTAATAATTTAATTAAATTATTCACATCTGTATTACAAAAAAGTTATACAGGTCACAAAGTATCAAAAAACAAAAACAAAAACAAAAACAAATAATAATCCCCAAAGCAAAGAAAACATAGGCTATAGAAAAGTTGTGATGAGTCTGGGGTTTGCACCTCAGAGGCCACTCTCTATTCAGTATAACATAATGTGATTTTCCGTGCATAAAGCTTTGCTGTCCCTGACAGTTGCAGCAACAAAGCCAAGTTGACTTGCAGTGAAAAAGACAGTGTCATTTTCAGGTGCTGTTGTTCAGAGTTACTTTGCCTTCCCTCCCAAGTTGCTGGCATTTTATAATTGAGCTGCACATGACATTTATTTGACTGTTAGAATGGTTTGGAAGGATAGGAAAGGCATTCATGCTCTAAATGGGGTTTTATTGCAATACAAAACAAAAACAAAACCTCCTCTGTTGAATAACTGTGATAAATCCACACATATGTTTTGTAGATAAACAAACTACTTGTAGTAGGAAAACTGATATTCTTGTCACATAAATCAAAGATAGCAGCAATTCAATTTTTACCACCTCTCTAGTTTCCTATGCCTTACTAAAGACAGTCTGCTAACATGAATCTGGGTTGATAGGAGAATAATTCAATATGAATTACTAAATCTAATCCTGTTTTAGATTTTAGACTCTGCCTTTCAACTAGGTTCATATACTTATAAATTAAATTTTTATCATCTTAAATGAAAATTGAAGCAAATATGAGTTATGATAATTATAGACATGTTATTATGGCATGCAATGTTTACTTTTATTATTAGCAAAGATAAAATATAATTGTCAATTTTTGTGAAAGTAGGGTAAATTGGTAGGGTAGTGTACATAATTAATATGAATATAAATTGCTACAACCTCTTTATAAGGAATTTCAAAATAGGGGTAAAGAGACTCCATGTTTTCACATCTTTCAAATCAATTCTTTTCCTGGAATTTTTTCTAAGGAAATGGTTACATATGTGCACAAATATGTTCAGAAATGTTCATAGGTGATTATTTAACAGTTTGAAAGACTAGACATGATGTCCAAGAACTGGGGAAAAAAATTTAAATAAATTTTGCTAGGTTGAACCACATCAACTGCCATTTTTTGTTAGTTAAAAAGCTTAAATATTGGCAGTTTTATATGGGTCAATCTAATAGGATAAACATACAATGAAATATTATGTGTCCACTAAGTATCATTTATACAAACTGTTTTGGGTGATGTGGGTAGATGTTCATAATTTAGTACGATATATGGGATGCAAAAATCATATTTTTAGCCTGTCTTCAATGACACACACATGCTCTAGATCAGCAATCCCTAACCTTTTTAGCATCACAGACTGGCTTTGTGGAAGACAACTTTTCCATGGACAGAGGTAGGGAATGAGAGAAGAGGAAGGTGGGAATATCAGGTGTTAGATTCTCATAAGAAGCGTGCAACCCAGATCCCTCACTTGCACAGTTCATAACAGGGTTCCAATTGCTGCTCACTTCCTGCTGTGTGGCCCGATTCCTAATAGGCTACCAGCAGTACTGGTCTGCTGCCCAGGAGTTGGGGACCCCTGCCCTAGATGATCTTTGAGTGGTAAATTTTGTTTCCTTTTGTGTGTTCAACAGCAGGATGGTATAACTTTTAGAATCAGGAAATGAGTTATTATTAAACAGAAACATAGTTATAAACTACCATTTTTCCAAGCAAAGAATGAGTACCTGTCTCATCATCTCCATCTCAAAGAACTTCAAAAGTTAACTGATTCTTGACTTTTTAGATCAAGTGCAAGGACAAAGAACTGGAATTAGTGTGTTTTATGGAGAAATTTACTAGAATGTCTGTAAGGAGGAAAATCACAAGCTTCCAGTGGTTGGAAGTCACAGACCTCCCTAAGAAAGCATTTCTACCTCTGCTTCCAAGGTGCTAACCAACAATGAGGCAGATAATGTTGCTGTGTATGCTACAGATGGTCTTAAAGCACACAAGGCTGGTGTTGGAGAATGATCATCCTGCAATACTTATTCTAGAACCACCTATTAAATTGGTAAAGTAAATTTGGAGAGAAGGTTAGCCAAGGTCATTTCTCTCATTTGTTACTCAGAGTAAAACACTAGAAAGCTAGTATCTGACATTAATTGATAAAGAAAATAAATGGCAGTGAGGAAAGAAGGTTCATTAAATAAAGAGAGAAAAGACACACTTCCTGCATGGAAAGTATTCACATGCCAGACTTCTTTTGATTTGTCAATTTTCTTCTCCCAAGCTCTTTCAGAAAAGTCAAGAAACACATCAACCTTGGGGACTTCCGTCTTGATCCACACATTTTCATTCTGGACATTTCCTTTGCTTACCCAGAAAGGCAAAGTGTAGTTGTATGGTGTATTTTGACATCGTGTATTTCTAAATCCAATGACCATAATCACCATTCTGATTATTTTTAAATGCCACTTAGGCATCTAGGTGTGTTTCTAGGAAAACATCAAAAAGGACTTTAATTATCCAATTAAGATTTCTAGAACTTTTACTTAAATGAACAAGCTGCCAAAAAGATTTTCAAAATAAACCCTCTCTATTTATTTTTGAGCTGGAAACCTAAATATTTTTGGACCCTAGAATGCTGGAAGTTTAGAAGAGATTCCAAATAATGCTGAGTTTACAATCTGAGAAAAAGCATCTACTTAATTTCTTTTGGGGAGGTGTGGGATACGAGCTACTATCACTGATTTTTGGGCACATTGAGATCTAATGGCAAAGTTTGTTTCTTGAAAGGAAACTTTTTACACTAGTGTGGCCTTAGTGAAAAATAATATTTATTTTCAATTTACTTGGCTTAAGGTTTCCTTCCTTTACTTTCAGCCTTTAAACATACCAGCACAATTTTCTCCTTCTGCAATGGGGGCTGGGGCATGTAAGGACAAGGTGTTTGTATTGGACTTAAATATGGCCTTTTTCCTTAGTAGGCTAGAAAGTTGTGATAATGAGCCTAAAGTTGCAGTTTTAATTCCTACATGGAAGCTTCAGTCCTCTCTTTACGTGTCTCTGAAGAAGATCCCCAAAGGAAGGAAAAAATGCACAAATACAATTTGATTGGAGAAGGAAACTGTGGAAGTCCAAATAAAAGAACTTACCTTGAGTGTGACATGGTGACAGGAAGAACCATGTAGGCCAAAGACAACACAATAATGTCTAGGGTCATCAGAAGAAGGGTGTGGACAGCTGAGGCAAAGTGGAGGAATGCATAGACTCCATGATTTTTGCCTAAGGTCGTTTCTGTGGCTGAATCAGAACACACTTATTCCAGTTCTAAAGAAACAGCCCAAAGGGTATCAGGGCATGGGCACAAGCTTGAGCTCCAGTATTAATTTGTTATAGGGCAAGATTTTCAGGTGGGAAGACCAGAAATTAAATTCTCAAGAGGTATCCCAGGTTACAGCTATAGTTTTGAGAAAAAATTGCTTGGGATAAGGTCTCTGGAGGTACAGTCACAATATGTAGTATCTACTGCATCTGGCTCTGCTCTATTTTTTTACTCAAGGGTGCAATATACAATACAAAGCTGCTTTAGCTGCACATTCATTTGGACCAGAGTTATACTTTTTATCCACCCTTGGTTTATGAGGACTAATTATACATGTCTTAAATCTTGTCAAGGGAACACATGCAGAGTAATATTTACTAATATTAAAAACAAACACATATACCTCCTTCCTTGATCATTTCACGGTCCTTTTCAAGAGGCTTAACAACTCACATCTCATGAAGGCGGGAGTGGAGAACATCAAGAGAGGCAAGAGAGAGATACCTTCTGTGGGACCTTTTCACCCTTCCCTGCTGTCAGACTCCATCTTATTGACTATACACCTGGATGCCTGTGGATTTGCTGCCTCCGGAACCACTTCCTAGTTTTCAAGCTCCAATTTCTGACTCAGTGGTTTTTTGTCCCCAAGACTGGTTTTGATTTCTAAAATGTGCAACTCCCATTTGAACTCAATACCAGATTTGTCCTTTCCTAAGTGGTTCATCTGGACACTAGGTTTTCTCCTAACATATCACAGAACTGTTGACTACATGGAATAATTTGGCCTGCAGGGAAAGACTATGGTCTAAATTAAATTAGTAATTAATGTTACCAGTTCTCATTGTCTCTCCCCTTGGTCTCTCCCCATGGCTCCTTGGCTATTTACAAGACTGTATAGGGAAGATAAATAGTAGTAATGAAGTCAGTGAAGTCATGCCTGCCGGGCTATGCATGTCCCATATTTAAGAGAGTACATTTGGTCAATATCTAAATAAAAGTTAATACCTTCTTCCACTGCTATTCACAATTCCCTTAACTACCCTAACAGCCCACACCTTATGATAGAGTGCAGGGGTGGAGCAAAGAAGACAGAAGGTGTGCCTGTTGGAGGAAATGTGCCCTTCTATTTTGAGATGCTTCTCCTTGGACATTTTTAGTAAGATTATGTTTTTATGGTGGGCTTTTGCCATCCTGTGACACAAATCAGGAATTCAAGAACCCAACACTGCATGTGCTCTGAAGAGCTTTCTTAATTTTTGCATTTTTGTTATCGTTGTGTAGGAGAGTATAATGAACTACACAAAAAAGTACCCCAAAGTAGACTAAAGCCACATATATTAAAATGTACCACCTATGTAGTGCATTTTCTTAGATCCTCATAAATTTGGAGAGACTTAATTATGAGATTGTCACAGTGTAGTGTGAGTTTATTCTTTTAGGAATGGAGCAAGACTTGCTCAGTAGATGATCTGAAAAAAAAATACTCCCCCCCCCCGCCCTCAATTTTTGTGTGTGTGTGTGTGTGTGTCTCTAGCTATTGGTACTGGAAGGAAATAACAATATTCCAAGGAAATATTGTTATTTTAAAGTAGCAGCTAGGAATGTAAGTTAATGTGATTTCCTCCGGAAAGCCGGTTAGAAATGATTTGAAGAAATTCACATGGATGTTTACAAATCGATTTTTTATTTTTGGTTCTTTCCTTTTCACTTAGAGGGAAACACAGTATTCTTTAGAGCAGGAGTCCTCAACCCCCGGGGCTGCAGGTCGGAGCAGGAGTCCTCAACCCCTGGGGCTGCAGGTCCATGGCCAGTTCGGAACCTGACCGCACAGAAGAAGGTGCGTGGCAGTGGTGAGTGAGCCGAGCTCCTCCTTATGTCAGATCAGCAGCAGTGTTATATTCTCATAGGAGCGGAAGCTGTTTTGTGAACTGTGCATGTGAGGGATCTAGGTTGTAAATTCTTTATGAGAATCTAATGCCTGATGTTCCCCCCTACACTTGCCTGTTCTTGGAAAAATTGTCTTCCACGAAACTGGTCCCTGATGCCAAAAATATTGGAGACCGCTGCTTTAAAGTGCCTTGATACAGATGCAATGCAGGCTAGAAGCCATAAGTCAGAGAAAGCAGTCCTGTCACCCATATGTTTATATTAAGTCACTACCATGAATAATAAAACACAGAAGAATAAAATTGTTCTAGAAGGGTATTTACCCAAGATAATATAAAGTGTGTGTGTGTGTGTGTGTGTGTGTGTATGTATGTATGTGTGTGCGTGTGTGTGTAGTACATATGTAATATATACATATATCTTCGGTGAATGTCTTCAAGTATGTGCTTTCTGAAAAATATAAATTTTACTAAGAATTTGGAAAATTATCTCCATAATTGTCACCAAGGAATTTAAGCATCAGATTGATAATTTAGCTAAATATACTTCCAACTCTGCAACACCATGTTCTGTGAAACTTTCTGAAAAACAAAAAACAGTATTTTTAAAGATTTTGTTTTGTAATTTTGAAAACACTATATTAGAGCAAAAGACCCCTTGATTCAATCTAGGTAAGAAAATACCTTAACTTATAAAATTACTTTCTGAATATAATATTTCTTGTCCTATTTGTCCACATCATTTTGAAAGAATGGAAGCCAGCATTTAAAAGCCAATGTAAACACCAGAAGTCAATGGAGTTATTCAGAAATAACTTCTGGTCACTTCGAAAGGTGTAGCATTTTTTAAAGATTTCGTTTAGTCTGCCTGTTATAAGCAATTTAAAACCTTCTTACTCTTCCTTATTTATATAGACTCACAGCTTCTAACTAAATAATTTTTTTAAAAATCAAGTAAGAAAACTACCTACAAAAAAAAAGCCCTGGACCAGATTGCTTTCCAGCAGAATTCTATAAGACATTTAAGGAGGAGCTCATACCAATCCTACTGAAGGTATTCCAGGCGATTCAGAAAGATGGAACCCTCCCCAAATCATTTTACAAAGCTAACATCACATTGATACCCAAGCCAGGTAAAGACTCAACAAAGAAAGAGAACTACAGGCCAATATCCTTGATGAACATAGATGCAAAAATTCTCAACAAGATCCTAGCAAACCAACAACAGATCTCAAAAATCATCCACCATGACCAAGTAGGCTTCATCCCTGGGATGCAAGGCTGGTTCAACATTCATAAAACCATAAATGTAATTAAATACATCAACAGATGTCAAAACAAAAACCACATGATTATATCATTAGATGCAGAAAAA